>JAAMPC010000244.1:0-47191 GCA_016771965.1 Brassica carinata | reverse complement strand
CTATTGGTATCGAATGGTTTTGTTGTTATTGTCAGGATTATTATTTTAGTGGATTTTAAAATCCAATTATATATAGTACAAGGCTGAATCATTGTTTCGTTGACTTATGGATTATGTCATCTTTATTCTTATACAAGTAGGTCAAGAAAATGATATAACAAGAGATCATCTTATATGTATATCTTTCTAACTTACCGTGGGCTTGGAGAAGAGACTTCTTCTGCTTCTACTACGCTTGATTCTTCTCTGTATGTGTCTTCGTCATCCTTCAGAGCTTTATAGTAAATCTAAAATGTTAAGACAAGCAAGTATGTTTTCTTTCTAAAGTGTGTAAACTCACTTCTCATCAAAGTTATTTGTTTCTGGTTTCTACTCTTTCCGTCGAAGTGTAAGCTTGCCATCATTTAGTTGACAGAGAGAGCCAGTTTTTTTTTCCATTAGTGTGCTTCTCGAATTGTTTGGATTCTATATGGGGCCTCACAGCCCAATCAGATCTACTAGCTACAATATCCACTTTTTCTGAACTTCTAGATCGATGTCGTTTCACATGTTAAGATTTTCCTATTTCACACGATTTTCCCCAAAAAAATTACGCAGAAATAGCAATGCAATAAATTTTAATAAATAAAAATGAGAAAAGTAATATAAAAATAACTATCCTTCACTCAAAAATAACATTCTCGCCCTTTGAAATGATCAACCACAAAATTCCAACATCCATCTTTCCACAACCATTCTCCATACACCGCATGTAACCGACACATCATCTGAAAAAGTCAAAATAAAACTCATTAGCAAACATAGAACAAAGAAAACGAAAGTTTATTAAAGATCGACGCGGATGACTTCAATCTAAGTCTTCCAAACGACTAAAATATAAGTCGTCAGGTCAGCGATAGGTTATTTTTGCAATTGAAAAATAGAACTTTAATATTTAATTATATATATAGATGACTTATAATTCAGTCGTCCATCCGGCGACTTACAATTAAATTGTCATAGGTTAGTTTTGCAATTGAAAAATAGAACTTTAATATTTAATTATATATATAGATGACTTATAATTCAGTCGTCCATCCGGCGACTTACAATTAAATTGTCATAGGTTAGTTTTGCAATTGAAAAATAGAACTTTAATATTTAATTATATATATAGATGACTTATAATTCAGTCGTCCATCCGGCGACTTACAATTAAATTGTCATAGGTTAGTTTTGCAATTGAAAAATAGAACTTTAATATTTAATTATATATATAGATGACTTATAATTCAGTCGTCCATCCGGCGACTTACAATTAAATTGTCATAGGTTAGTTTTGCAATTGAAAAATAGAACTTTAATATTTAATTATATATATAGATGACTTATAATTCAGTCGTCCATCCGGCGACTTACAATTAAATTGTCATAGGTTAGTTTTGCAATTGAAAAATAGAACTTTAATATTTAATTATATATATAGATGACTTATAATTCAGTCGTCCATCCGGCGACTTACAATTAAATTGTCATAGGTTAGTTTTGCAATTGAAAAATAGAACTTTAATATTTAATTATATATATAGATGACTTATAATTCAGTCGTCCATCCGGCGACTTACAATTAAATTGTCATAGGTTAGTTTTGCAATTGAAAAATAGAACTTTAATATTTAATTATATATATAGATGACTTATAATTCAGTCGTCCATCCGGCGACTTACAATTAAATTGTCATAGGTTAGTTTTGCAATTGAAAAATAGAACTTTAATATTTAATTATATATATAGATGACTTATAATTCAGTCGTCCATCCGGCGACTTACAATTAAATTGTCATAGGTTAGTTTTGCAATTGAAAAATAGAACTTTAATATTTAATTATATATATAGATGACTTATAATTCAGTCGTCCATCCGGCGACTTACAATTAAATTGTCATAGGTTAGTTTTGCAATTGAAAAATAGAACTTTAATATTTAATTATATATATAGATGACTTATAATTCAGTCGTCCATCCGGCGACTTACAATTAAATTGTCATAGGTTAGTTTTGCAATTGAAAAATAGAACTTTAATATTTAATTATATATATAGATGACTTATAATTCAGTCGTCCATCCGGCGACTTACAATTAAATTGTCATAGGTTAGTTTTGCAATTGAAAAATAGAACTTTAATATTTAATTATATATATAGATGACTTATAATTCAGTCGTCCATCCGGCGACTTACAATTAAATTGTCATAGGTTAGTTTTGCAATTGAAAAATAGAACTTTAATATTTAATTATATATATAGATGACTTATAATTCAGTCGTCCATCCGGCGACTTACATGTAAGTCGTCGGTTTTAATAAAATATTGATATTTCATTTTCCACCGACGACTGAAAAATAAGTTGTCCACTTTTGTTTGGTTAAAAAACTCCAAAAGGTAGGCGACTTACATTTCAGTCGTCGGTGAAAATTGAAATATCAATAATTTATTAAAACTTCGGCGACTTACAATTAAATTGTCATAGGTTAGTTTTGCAATTGAAAAATAGAACTTTAATATTTAATTATATATATAGATGACTTATAATTCAGTCGTCCATCCGGCGACTTACAATTAAATTGTCATAGGTTAGTTTTGCAATTGAAAAATAGAACTTTAATATTTAATTATATATATAGATGACTTATAATTCAGTCGTCCATCCGGCGACTTACATGTAAGTCGTCGGTTTTAATAAAATATTGATATTTCATTTTCCACCGACGACTGAAAAATAAGTTGTCCACTTTTGTTTGGTTAAAAAACTCCAAAAGGTAGGCGACTTACATTTCAGTCTTCATAGGTTAATTTTGCATTTGGATTATTTGAAGTTTGACTTTCTGGGCGACTTACATGTAAGTCGTCGGTTTTAATAAAATATTGATATTTCATTTTCCACCGACGACTGAAAAATAAGTCGCCCAGAAAGTCAAAATTCGACAAAATCCAGTCAAATGCAAAACTAACTTATGACGACTTACATGTAAGTCGCCTAGCTTCTTCGAGATTTTTGTAACCAAACAAAAGCATACGACTTATATTTCAGTCTTCATAGGTTAATTTTGCATTTGGATTATTTGAAGTTTGACTTTCTGGGCGACTTACATGTAAGTCGTCGGTTTTAATAAAATATTGATATTTCATTTTCCACCGACGACTGAAAAATAAGTTGTCCACTTTTGTTTGGTTAAAAAACTCCAAAAGGTAGGCGACTTACATTTCAGTCGTCGGTGAAAATTGAAATATCAATAATTTATTAAAACTTCGGCGACTTACAATTAAATTGTCATAGGTTAGTTTTGCAATTGAAAAATAGAACTTTAATATTTAATTATATATATAGATGACTTATAATTCAGTCGTCCATCCGGCGACTTACAATTAAATTGTCATAGGTTAGTTTTGCAATTGAAAAATAGAACTTTAATATTTAATTATATATATAGATGACTTATAATTCAGTCGTCCATCCGGCGACTTACAATTAAATTGTCATAGGTTAGTTTTGCAATTGAAAAATAGAACTTTAATATTTAATTATATATATAGATGACTTATAATTCAGTCGTCCATCCGGCGACTTACAATTAAATTGTCATAGGTTAGTTTTGCAATTGAAAAATAGAACTTTAATATTTAATTATATATATAGATGACTTATAATTCAGTCGTCCATCCGGCGACTTACAATTAAATTGTCATAGGTTAGTTTTGCAATTGAAAAATAGAACTTTAATATTTAATTATATATATAGATGACTTATAATTCAGTCGTCCATCCGGCGACTTACAATTAAATTGTCATAGGTTAGTTTTGCAATTGAAAAATAGAACTTTAATATTTAATTATATATATAGATGACTTATAATTCAGTCGTCCATCCGGCGACTTACATGTAAGTCGTCGGTTTTAATAAAATATTGATATTTCATTTTCCACCGACGACTGAAAAATAAGTCGCCCAGAAAGTCAAAATTCGACAAAATCCAGTCAAATGCAAAACTAACTTATGACGACTTACATGTAAGTCGTCGGTTTTAATAAAATATTGATATTTCATTTTCCACCGACGACTGAAAAATAAGTCGCCCAGAAAGTCAAAATTCGACAAAATCCAGTCAAATGCAAAACTAACTTATGACGACTTACATGTAAGTCGTCGGTTTTAATAAAATATTGATATTTCATTTTCCACCGACGACTGAAAAATAAGTTGTCCACTTTTGTTTGGTTAAAAAACTCCAAAAGGTAGGCGACTTACATTTCAGTCGTCGGTGAAAATTGAAATATCAATAATTTATTAAAACTTCGGCGACTTACAATTAAATTGTCATAGGTTAGTTTTGCAATTGAAAAATAGAACTTTAATATTTAATTATATATATAGATGACTTATAATTCAGTCGTCCATCCGGCGACTTACAATTAAATTGTCATAGGTTAGTTTTGCAATTGAAAAATAGAACTTTAATATTTAATTATATATATAGATGACTTATAATTCAGTCGTCCATCCGGCGACTTACAATTAAATTGTCATAGGTTAGTTTTGCAATTGAAAAATAGAACTTTAATATTTAATTATATATATAGATGACTTATAATTCAGTCGTCCATCCGGCGACTTACAATTAAATTGTCATAGGTTAGTTTTGCAATTGAAAAATAGAACTTTAATATTTAATTATATATATAGATGACTTATAATTCAGTCGTCCATCCGGCGACTTACAATTAAATTGTCATAGGTTAGTTTTGCAATTGAAAAATAGAACTTTAATATTTAATTATATATATAGATGACTTATAATTCAGTCGTCCATCCGGCGACTTACAATTAAATTGTCATAGGTTAGTTTTGCAATTGAAAAATAGAACTTTAATATTTAATTATATATATAGATGACTTATAATTCAGTCGTCCATCCGGCGACTTACAATTAAATTGTCATAGGTTAGTTTTGCAATTGAAAAATAGAACTTTAATATTTAATTATATATATAGATGACTTATAATTCAGTCGTCCATCCGGCGACTTACAATTAAATTGTCATAGGTTAGTTTTGCAATTGAAAAATAGAACTTTAATATTTAATTATATATATAGATGACTTATAATTCAGTCGTCCATCCGGCGACTTACAATTAAATTGTCATAGGTTAGTTTTGCAATTGAAAAATAGAACTTTAATATTTAATTATATATATAGATGACTTATAATTCAGTCGTCCATCCGGCGACTTACAATTAAATTGTCATAGGTTAGTTTTGCAATTGAAAAATAGAACTTTAATATTTAATTATATATATAGATGACTTATAATTCAGTCGTCCATCCGGCGACTTACAATTAAATTGTCATAGGTTAGTTTTGCAATTGAAAAATAGAACTTTAATATTTAATTATATATATAGATGACTTATAATTCAGTCGTCCATCCGGCGACTTACAATTAAATTGTCATAGGTTAGTTTTGCAATTGAAAAATAGAACTTTAATATTTAATTATATATATAGATGACTTATAATTCAGTCGTCCATCCGGCGACTTACATGTAAGTCGCCTAGAAGTCGCTTGAAACAAAAATATTTAACCTAATTGGATTTTTGTCTCCCTATGTAAAGAAAAATTTACACATTCTTTCTTCTCCTGTCAAATGGCTGCAAGAAAAATATAATGTTCATCATTCTAAAACTCTTCAACCTCTCTCTAATCTCTTTGACTTGAAAACACCAAACTTTATATGAATTTTTCAGTTTTGTCTCATGTCTTTCTTTACTAATCTATATTTTTTCGGGTTTTAATCGTGGTACTCATCTTCCACCCATTTAAAGGTAGATCTATTAATTTTAGATATGTATTTTTGTGTGTTCTATAAAGGTAGATTTATCTAATTATCCACTCATTTTCTCTTTTAAGCCATTTGAACGCGGATATTTTTTCGATCCTGGATTTGATATGTGTTTTTCAGATTCGAAGATTGGGACGACTTACATGTTAGTCGCCTAAAAATATAATGCACTAGACGACTTCCAAGAAATCTTCCAGACGACTTCGGAAGTCTTCTCGAAGTCTCCCTTTCATAATAGATCCGGCGTTTTGGTAAGTTTTTATGTCTAATTTTTCTTCATTTGGTAATTTCTTGTTGTATAAAGTTCTTACTTTTTCCCAAACTAAAACTCTCCAAACCCTCTCTAATCTTTTTGACTTGAAAACACCAAACTTTATATGAATTTTTCAGTTTTGTCTCATGTCTTTCTTACTAATTTATCTTTTTGTGTTTTAATCGATGGTACTCATCTTCTACTCATTTACAAATCAATGAAATAATATACTTCAATAGCCTTTTTCTTATCTTTGGATCTCTGATGCAATAATAAACTCCAATGACATTTTTCTCATCTTAATATAAACAAGAATGTTGGTAACTTCATATTGATACAAGAGTTTAGTACACATTAAGCTGAATCCATCTGATCTCTTATACAAAATCATCAGTGTTGGTAATAGGGCCATAACATTAGTTCAAGAATATTTAGAAAAGGAAAATAAATTCACTGCTAATTTGGGTTGTTGTGAAGAAAACAAATTGTATGTGGATATGATTGAACAAATGCACAATTAAGATTAGAGAACCAAAATGAGTGAAGGGAAGAAGAAGGGACAAAGCATATGTGGTTCTCCTCCTTTCGGAAGCTAATTTTCATTAATGGGAAAAAAACAATAAACCAAGGAAATTTCGAATGGAACTCCTCATTCCAACTGAAGTCAAGCTTAATTAAATCTGGACTCATAAATAAGAAATGTAAATAGAGTTGCTCTTATTCCTTCATCAAATAACATTCCACTCCAATTTTCTATGAATTTAATTGAAATTTGGTTGTTTATTAACAGAAATTTGTAAAACAAGTTATTAAATCACTTCCCAAAACTCGATCATGTATTCACTTACGCTGCGTTCTTGTGTACTCTCCTGTGAATTACTCCACAATATATGCATATAAGTATTATCACTATACTGTTCCAAAAAAAAAAAGGTATTATCACTATACGTGCTGATCTAATCAGAGATCCCAAAGAAAACAAAGAGTGATATGATATACTATCAAATAGTCAGTGATTAGTAGTTATAATACACAAATTAAAAGTATGTTACACAACACATGGCGTCGACTTCTAACTTTAACCTAACTTAAATCTCCACATTTTTCAATAGAAACCTAACTATTTTCACACACATTGCCGGGGAGTTTCTAAATATTTCCAATCACAATTAATTAGGACTTTGCTTTACTAGTTACTACACAGGTAGGTGTCGTAGTTCTCTCTCTCTTTCACTGTATAACAAACATGGAACTATTAGTTGCTTTGTGTGGACACAAGGTGTTTGTCATTCAGTCGGAAGAAGTTGGCCACCAATATGGGTGCTATGGTTAGTGTCAACGATAGTTGGGTCAGTTTTGTAACGTTGATTAATTCTTTTGTCGTACATTCACTTTTAGAAGGACTAAACATACATATCATCAATTGTATTACAATCAGTCTGTTTTTCATATTTGTTTTCGCTATATCTTTCTTTTGCTCTTTGTTCTATTATATTCATTGCATCAAAAAGCTTTTGATTTATAATTGTTAAATTAACGTATTAATCTATTGGTTTAATTAGTAGTGAATATATCTTTCTTTTTTACCAAAAAGAAAGTTCGTTGCCGACATCGAACAACCATACCTGTCTTAGCCGACGTGTCACTGACCTTTCTTCCTTCATATCAATTCCAAAGACAATATACAGTAATAAGAAACTTCCCCAAAATACTTGTCAAACATTACTTCTCTTTTTCTTTGCCAAACATTACTTTTATTTTCTTTAACTAATTGGAAAATTACAGCTTTCGCCACCAAATCTTTATCTAAAATTATATAAATAAAAATATATTTTTTTTTAGTAAAGGAGACTTTGCCGCCTTTCTCTCTTGACCTCTCAACGTGTTAGCCTTTCTTCCTTCCTCCTCAAGATTCTCTCAACTCTGCGGACAATCTCACACTTTCTCGGAAGAGAAAAAAAAAACATCTTCTTGATTCGTTTTCTTTCTCCGCTTTTCCTTCTTTCTAATATATCTTTGGGAGGCGAAGAGACGGGCAGTTTCCTCCGATGTCGCGCCGTCTTTTCGCCTGTTTTCGCGGCAAGAAATCCTCATCCTCCACGAGTAAACCTAACTCCGGTAACAACTCCTCCGCCGCCGTCTCCGCAGACGTTCCTGCCGGCGATGGACCCGTTCTCGTCCAGCTTTTCTCGTCTCAGGGATGCAAAACGTCGCCAGCGGCGGAGATGCTGATGTCAAGGCTCGGCCGAGGTGATTTCGACGCTCAGATCCGTGGAGGAAGAGAAGAAGGTGGTTCTGGATCTCCGGCGATGGTTCTGGTCTTCCACGTAGATTACTGGGACTACAAGGGTTGGAAGGATCCGTACGGGTCAAGCCAATGGACGGTGAGGCAGAAGGCGTACGTGGAGGCGTTGAATCTTGAGACGATGAAAATAAGTTGTCCACTTTGTTTGGTTAAAAACTCCAAAAGGTAGGCGACTTACATTTCGTCTTCATAGGTTAATTTTGCATTTGACCGATTATTTCAGAAGTTTGACTTTCCTCGATTACTTCAGTCGTTCGGTGAAAATTGAAATATCAATAATTTATTAAAACTCGACTTACAATTGTCGTTTAGGTTAGTTTTGCAATTGAAAAATAGAACTTTAATATTTAATTATATATATGATGACTTATAATTCAGTCGTCCATCCGACGATTACATGTAAGTCGCCCAGATTTATGAGGTTTGACCGAATCTCGAATAAAACTCGGATCGACTTACATGTGTCGCCTAGCGACGATGAATTGTAAGTTGTCCGTATAATTAAATATTGAAGTTTTTTTCAATGGCAAAATTAACCTATGACAATTTACATGTAAGTCGCCGTTTTAATAAAATATTGATATTTCAATTTTCCACCGACGACTGAAAATAAGTCGCCCAGAAAGTCAAATTCACAAAATCCAATAAATGCAAAACTAACTTATGACGACTTACATGTAAGTCGTCAGCTTCTTCGAGATTTTTTGTAACCAAACAAAAGCATACGACTTATATTTCAGTCTTCTCAAAAAGATTTCAAAGTTAATTGCAAAAATAACCTCGCGATGACCACAGCCGGACGACTTATAATTTCGGTTATCTATACCGCACGACTTCAGGAAGTCGACTTACCCGGGAAGTCGCCTCGACGACAGGAAAAAAACTCGATTTCATACCTTAAATTGGTGAGATAACTTCTTTAGCACACATAAGGCTTCTCCAAGCACACAAAATCTCAAACGAAAGTGACCCACCCAATCGTTAGCTTTATGACTCTATGAACCATAAAAAATGTAGAATCAAATTCGGGTTTTTAGCTAAATGTGGAGAAAGTGAGAGAGATGTTGTGTTTAGTTCATATGAATGGAGAAAGAAGAAGGGTAAATCGATTTTAGGAGCATTAAGAGCTTCAAATTGGTTGTTCATGGTGGTTGGGATATTGATGACAATGACAATCTTGTAATTACTTGAAGATGATGAGGGTGAGGAAGTAAAATGTCATTTTCAGAAAGAAAAAAAAATTGATGGCATTTTCGTGAATTATATGAACTTGTGGGTGAATAGGGCAAAACTAATTTCCAAATAAAAAGGAGACTAGTTTTGTTTGACTTTGAGTTTTAGATCAATTTTGTAAAGTTATAACTTTAACTAAAAACTAATAACCAGTCCTTAAATAATATTTAAAACCGGTATTAGCTTTTGTAGTTAAAAGTTAAGAGACAGCTTATATTTAAAACCGGTTATTAACTTTTTTAGTTAAAAGTTAAGAGACGGCTCTTATATTCCACTAAAACCGGTTATTAGCTTTTTAGTTAAAAGTTAAAATTATTATATTCCGCTAAGAACCACACCATAAGAACTTTCATTTTCATTGATCATGCTCTAAGTATTTGCGCACACACTGCGTGGGATCTCTAAAATATTTCCACACACAATTAATTAAGATTTGCTTACTACACAGGTAGGTGTCGTAGGTCTCTCTCTCGTTAACTGTATAACACACATGGGATCTTTAGTTGCTTTGTGTGGACACAAGGTGTTTGTCATTCAGTCGGAAGAAGTTGGCCACCAATATGGGTGCTATGGTTAGTGTCAACGATAGTTGGGTCAGTTTTGTAACGTTGATTAATTCTTTTGTCGTACATTCACTTTTAGAAGGACTAAACATACATATCATCAATTGTATTACAATCAGTCTGTTTTTCATATTTGTTTTCGCTATATCTTTCTTTTGCTCTTTGTTCTATTCTATTCATCCCATCAGCAAGCTTTTGATTCCAAAAGTGTTAAATTAATGTGTATTTTATCTATTAGTTTAATTAATAATTAGTAGTGAATATATCTTTCTTTTTTACCAAAAAAAGTTCGTTGCCGACATCGAACAACCATACCTGTCTTAGCCGACGTGTCACTGACCTTTCTTCCTTCATATCAATTCCAAAGACAATATACAGTAATAAGAAACTTCCCAAAATACTTGTCAAACATTACTTCTCTTTTTCTTTGCCAAACATTACTTTTATTTTCTTTAACTAATTGAAAATTACAGCTTTCGCCACCAAATCTTTATCTAAAATTATATAAATAAAAATATATTTTTTTAGTAAAGGAGACTTTGCCGCCTTTCTCTTGACCTCTCAACGTGTTAGCCTTTCTTCCTTCCTCCTCAAGATTCTCTCAACTCTGCGGACAATCTCACACTTTCTCGGAAGAGAAAACATCTTCTTGATTCGTTTTCTTTCTCCGCTTTTCCTTCTTTCTAATATATCTTTGGGAGGCGAAGAGACGGGCAGTTTCCTCCGATGTCGCGCCGTCTTTTCGCCTGTTTTCGCGGCAAGAAATCCTCATCCTCCACGAGTAAACCTAACTCCGGTAACAACTCCTCCGCCGCCGTCTCCGCAGACGTTCCTGCCGGCGATGGACCCGTTCTCGTCCAGCTTTTCTCGTCTCAGGGATGCAAAACGTCGCCAGCGGCGGAGATGCTGATGTCAAGGCTCGGCCGAGGTGATTTCGACGCTCAGATCCGTGGAGGAAGAGAAGAAGGTGGTTCTGGATCTCCGGCGATGGTTCTGGTCTTCCACGTAGATTACTGGGACTACAAGGGTTGGAAGGATCCGTACGGGTCAAGCCAATGGACGGTGAGGCAGAAGGCGTACGTGGAGGCGTTGAATCTTGACACGATGTTCACTCCGCAGCTTGTGATCCAAGGAAGATCTCAACTGGTTGATAATGAGGAAGAGACTTTGCTCAAATCTATCGTGGAAGCTCCTAGGTTTCCTTCTCCTGCCTTCAAGGTGAGTTTATCTTCTTTTAACATCTTATATGTTTGATTCTGATGATGAATTTGATTTGAAACCCTCTTGGATTGCTTGTGATGAGTTATAGGGGGAACTATGATTATATGATTGATTAGAAATTTAGAAGTCATATTTTTGTGATTCGAAGGTGATTGGTCATACACTGAAGCAGAGTTATGAATTAATGTTGAAAGCCTCTCCATGTGAAACTTGCATAATAAGTTACTCTGTTTGGCTCTTTACATCATGATCATATCATACCTTCTTTCTTCTAACATCTACTGTAACATTTACTTTGATGCCTTAAGATTCAATAGAACGTTATTGTATCTGAATAAGAATTCTAGAGATAGTGAAATAGAAGGTAGGTTTGTGAATGCATGATATAAGCTTGTATGACATTCGAATAAACGAGATTTGGTGATAGCTAAGTTATTGACTAAACATCTATGAGAAATTTTGATTCATACGCCTCTTCATGTAGATGTATGTCCCACGATTAGCTACGTAGCTAAACTGGTTTGAAAATAATGAGTTCTTGTTAGATAATATAACAAAACAATGTGGTCACTCTTCTTTTTTTTTTTAGCGTTGTCTTTCTCTCTATCTTTGATGAGCGTTTTGTGATTAAATTGTCTTATTCTTTCTCTCCTTTTACCAGGCGAGTTTCCAGAGACCAACCTCAGAAACACTGCAAGTATCACTAACGGGAGCTTTGAGAATGAAAGTAGACGGGAACGGACTAGACATAATGGTGGCGTTATATGAAACGGGGCTAGTGACAGACTGTGAGAGAGGAGAGAACGAAGGAAGAATGTTGTCGAATGACTACGTTGTGAGAAAGATGGAGAAGATGTGCACTGTGAAAGACGTAACAGCCAAGAAGACAGTGTCCGGGACTGCTCATTTCACGCTCTGGGATGGATTCAACGGCAACAAATGCGGTGTCGCTGTCTTTCTACAGAACTCGTCTCTTCATATCTTTGGTGTTCAGAGTTTTAAGTTGCCTGATGAGATTTGAGTTGTCCATAAAATCTGAAAACCTTTTGTTTTGAATATTTGTTTTTCCTTTTTATTACAGAAAATAAGAAAGTTCGTTGCCGACATCGAACAACCATACACCTGTCTTAACAGACGTGTCACTGACCTTTCTTCCTTCATATCAATTCCAAAGACAATATACAGTAATAAGAAACTTCCCAAAATACTTGTCAAACATTACTTCTCTTTTTCTTTGCCAAACATTACTTTGATTTAACTAAGAGGAAAATTACAGCTTTCGCCACCAAATCTTAATCTAAAATTATATAAATAATAAATAACTTTAGTAAAGGAGACTTTGCCGCCTTTCTCTTTACCTCTCGACGTGTTAGCCTTTCTTCCTTCCTCCTCAAGATTCTCAATTCGCTGACAATCTCACAATTTCTCGGCGAAAAAACATCTTCTTGATTCTCTGTTTCGTTTTCTTTCTCCGCTTTTCCTTCTTTCTAATATATCTTTGGGAGGCGAAGAGACGGGCAGTTTCCTCCGATGTCGCGCCGTCTTTTCGCCTGTTTCCGCGGCAAGAAACCCTCATCCTCCACGAGTAAACCTGTCTCCGGTAACAACTCCTCCGCCGCCGTCTCCGCTGACGTTCCTGCTGGCGACGGACCCGTTCTCGTCCAGCTTTTCTCGTCGCAGGGATGCAAAACGTCGCCAGCGGCGGAGATGCTGATGTCCCGTCTCGGCCGAGGTGATTTCGACGCTCAGATCCGTGGAGGAGAAGACGGTGGTTCTGGATCTCCGGCGATGGTTCTTGTCTTCCACGTTGATTACTGGGACTACAAGGGTTGGAAGGATCCGTATGGGTCGAGCCAGTGGACGGTGAGGCAGAAGGCGTACGTGGAGGCGTTGAATCTTGACACGATGTTCACTCCGCAGCTTGTAGTCCAAGGAAGATCTCAGTTGAACGAAAACGAGGAAGAGACGCTGCTCAAATCTATCTCTGAAGCTCCTAGGTTTCCTTCTCCTGCGTTCAAGGTGAGTTAATAATATTTTTCTGATGTTTTGAATTTAATGATGATTTTGATGTAAAACACTCTTTGGTTGCTGGTGAATGTGGTGGCAGAGATTCACAAATATAGGTTTAGTAGCAGATTCGTGATGATGAGGACTAGGAGGAATTAGGGTTATGATTTGATTAGAACTCAGGTTTATGTGATATCAAGGTGATACACTGAAACAAAGTTATGAATGTTGAAAGCCTCTCCATGTGAAACTTGCATAATAAGTTACTATGATTGGCTCTTTACATCATGATCATATCATACCTTCTTTCTTCTAACATCTACTGTAACATTTACTTTGATGCCTTAAGATTCAATAGAACGTTATTGTATCTGAATAAGAATTCTAGAGATAGTGAAATAGAAGGTAGGTTTGTGAATGCATGATATAAGCTTGTATGACATTCGAATAAACGAGATTTGGTGATAGCTAAGTTATTGACTAAACATCTATGAGAAACTTTCGATCAAACTTGTCTTCTTGTAGATATATGTCATATTAGCTACATAGCTAAACTGTTTTGAAGTCAATGAGTTCATGTTAGATAAGCTAACAACAATGTGGCTCAATATATTTTATTGCTGTCTTTCTCTACACATGTAATAATTGATCAGAATTTTGTGTTTAAAAATAGTCTTTTATTTCTCTCTTTACCAGGCGAGTTTCCAGAGACCAACCTCAGAAACACTGCAAGTATCACTAACGGGAGCTTTGAGAATGAAAGTAGACGGGAACGGACTAGACATAATGGTGGCGTTATATGAAACGGGGCTAGTGACAGACTGTGAGAGAGGAGAGAACGAAGGAAGAATGTTGTCGAATGACTACGTTGTGAGAAAGATGGAGAAGATGTGCACTGTGAAAGACGTAACAGCCAAGAAGACAGTGTCCGGGACTGCTCATTTCACGCTCTGGGATGGATTCAACGGCAACAAATGCGGTGTCGCTGTCTTTCTACAGAACTCGTCTCTTCATATCTTTGGTGTTCAGAGTTTTAAGTTGCCTGATGAGATTTGAGTTGTCCATAAAATCTGAAAACCTTTTGTTTTGAATATTTGTTTTTTTTTTTGTCGCTCATATTTTGCTTTTTGAATCCCATTCTCCACAGTGGAATTACTGTTTGTACAGTTATATGTGTGACTTTTACCTGGTTTAGGTCTATTATGTTTTGATATCAACTTATGCGATTTAACCATTCCCATGCTTATTCCTTTGGAGTTGAGCTTTCTTTCAGTTAATCATTTTGTCTTTATGTTTTCCAAAAGCCGGTTCTGAGGGAGATGTGTTATGGAACATTCTAATTTCAGTTGCACGATACGTATCCGAGGAAGAAATAACAGAGTTCTCTCCTTTTAGTTAGCATGTAGCCTGTTGTTACATACCAAATAAAGTATTCTAAATTAAAAAATAAATAGTTGAAATTTTTATATCGCATATAGGGACAATCTCAAAGATGTAATATTAGATGGGAAGGATGCATTCATCTCTGCACAAGGCATGCCACTTTTCGAATACATTAGTTCGGACCATCAATTCTCTGAGGTGTTTCACCGGGCCATGTCAGAATCTGCCACAATGGTCATGAAGAAGGTTCTAGAGGTTTAGATAGGATTTGAAGATGTTAACACTTTGGTGGATGTAGGAGGAGCAACTGGCACCATATTAGGTTTAATCACTTCCAAGCATCCTCATATCAAGGGTATTAATTTTGACTTAGCTCAGGTTTTAACAAATGCTCCATCTTATCCAGGTAAAAGAACTACTTACTAAATTTGATAAGATTTTATATTGAAGTGTTACTTTTAGTAATTTCATTTTATAACTTACAGTTTAATTAATTATAGGAGTTGAGCATGTCTCCGGAGACATGATTATAGAGGTTCCAAAGGGAGATGCCGTCTTTATGAAAGTAAGTTTATTATATTCAGAAACTAATTTGGTATTTGTGTGGCTAATTAAGGTCATAATTTTCAAAATCAAATTGTTAAATGATTGGCAGTGGATACTACATGATTGGACGGACGAACAATGTATAAAGATTCTAAAAAATTGTTGGAAGAGTCTTCCAGAAAAAGGAAAAGTGATCCTTGCAGAGATGATTACACCAGTAGAACCAAAGCGTGGTGATTTTTACTCTAACATCGTGTTTGCCATGGACTTGTTGATGTTAACACAATGCTCAAATGGTAAAGAGAGATCTCTATCGCAGTTTCAGAAACTAGCATTTGCTTCAGGTTTTCTCCGATGCGAAGTTATTTGCCATTCTTATTCCTATTCTGGTATCTTAACCATAGAAACGATGACGTTTTGCCGATAAATCTCTGAAGGCTCAAAGCCCTGCTGCTATCATCATCCCTCCTTGCCGATGATGATGAATCTCTGATGCGCAAACGCGGGAAATGAGACCTTCACTGTCCCAACAACACCAGACTCCATATCCAACAGAAAGCTAAAGCGAATCAACGTGATGATGTCAAAGCTATCTCTTTTCCGAGCAAATTCGCTTCCTTTCCCAGTCTTATCTTCCTACTCCGCTCGTTTCATCTCTAAACCCTATCTCGCACCTCCTAAAACCCTCATCCTCTGCGCCTTCTCCACCGTTCCGTACGGCCCGTCTCTTCTGAAAGGGAAGAAGCCTTCGCTGAACGACCTTAGATTAGCTTCAATAGGTCGAGACAGAGATGCCCATCGACGCAAAATCGAAGATTTCGAAGATTCAATCGAGAAAGGTGAGCTCTTGGACGAAGACGAGTTCACTAGGATTTTCGAGGTTTCCGCGGTTCGGGTCCCGGCGAAGGACTGTTTCGCGCTCGAGAATCGTCTCCGTGGCCATCTACTTAACTGGCCTAGGATACGGAACATTGCTAGAGTTCCCGGAGATGAAATCGACGAAGACGTGGTGAAGCTATTGGGACGCGAGAGCGATGAAGAAGAGAGTGTTGTGGATTCTGTTGACAGGAGGATAAGAGGGAAAGCAGAAGGGGATGGGGAGAGACTGAGTACCGTGTTGCACAGAGATCAGCTCGCTAGGACGTTTAACTCAACTGGGTATCTCAAATTCAGAAACTTGGCTAAGATCTCTAGACCTAAGAGGAGGAGGAAGACAGAGAGAGCTGAGGGGAAGGAGAAGGTAAACAAAGGAAGCAGCCGCAATGAGTTCGCTGTGGTGGAAGTTGTGGAGGGTAGAGGAGGGGATGAGGATTTTGAGGGGTTGCTTGGAGAAGGCTATGGTAGTAGTAGTAGAGGAAGGTGGAGAGGTTCAACAAGGTTATTGCTTTTGGATGAGAGATATTCCGTTGATGAGGAAGTTCAAGACTTGCCTGAGGCTATCAAGGTGATAACTCCTCTCTAAAGTTAGTTCTCTGGTGTAGGAATATCTTAGAGAACTATATGGTTTTCTGATTGATAGGTTCTGTTCGAAGAAGCTAAAAAGACCGATGCAAGCTTAAGTTTCGAGCTTGTGAAATGTAGACTGACTCTGTTCTATGACTATTGGCCAATGAATGAGGTAAAATGATGAGCTTTGAATTTGGAAGATGGAGTTGGTTTGCTTTAAAGTATGTGTTGGTGTAGGTATTGGAAGCTTTGCTACCAAAGGGTATGATTGTGCCTTCAGCATTTGAGATGGTGGGGCATATTGCGCATCTCAACCTTAGAGACGAGCATCTACCTTACAAGAGGCTCATTGCTAAGGTTATTAGTGGACATTGCTTAAGTCTGAAACAAAAAAAAGAAGATCCCCAGCTACAGGAATTTAAATCTTGTGAGTTGTGTTGTATTTTTTTGCTATTTCTTGTCAGGTAGTTCTGGATAAGAATCAGCCAAAGATACAAACGGTTGTGAATAAGATTGATCCTATTCACAATGACTTCAGAACAATGCAGCTAGAGGTTTTAGCCGGAAACCATTCCCTGGTGACCATGGTTATTGAAAATGGACTGCGCTTTCATGTTGATTTAGCTAGAGTGTATGTATCTTCTTCTTCATTAATGAATCTCTCTTAGTACCAAAATATATTTTGTCTTTCGAGTGATGACTGGAAAGTCTGAGTTCATAACTTGACAACTCTTTTTGTATTTTTTTTTTTCTGTGTGCAAGATATTGGAATTCGAAACTTGGGACAGAGAGACAGAGGCTTCTACTTGGCTTCGACCAAAATGACGTTGTCTGTATGTTTGCTACTTAGATCTAACTTTAAGGGTACACCATGAAAAATATCGATGTTGCTCTCTATAGAACTCTCCATTTATGATATAGAACGACTAGTTACCCACTAAAAATGCTTGCCAGTCCATTGTTCTTCCCAATTTCTGGAAAATAACTTAACTGTTGGTCTTGAATCTTGCTGCTCTCTGTTGCAGAAGCATAAGTAGTTGCATCAAATGTCTTATCGGCGCTTGCTAGTTTGCAGTTCTTCCGCTATCTTGGTGTTGCTGTGTTTTGATTTCAAATTACTATGTTGTTACTGAACAGGTGATGTTTTCGCTGGAGTGGGTCCAATCGCACTAGCTGCAGCAAGAATAGTAAAACGTGTATCGCCAATGACCTGAACCCTCATGCAGTAGAATTCATGGAGCAAAACAGTGTTGTCAATAAGCTCGAGAAGAGAATCGAGGTTAATACAAACTCCTAGCACTTCTTTGCTCCATACTTTTAAACCATTTGTACATTTCTGAATCTTCTAGCTTTGTCTAGGTCTTTAACATGGACGGAAGAAGATTCATAAAGGCTATGTTTTCAAGCGACAAGGGTCAAAAAGTCACCCAAGTAGTCATGAATTTACCCAAAGATGCTGCCGAATCTCTAGGTTTGGATAAGTTTCTACTGTCAGCTTCTTCTTTTTCTTGCTCACAGTCCTCTCTTAACTCCTTTACTTACGCAGATGCAGGAGTATACAACGACAGGTATAGAGATGAAGGCTTATCTTTCCCAACCATCCATGTCTATGGATTCTCCAAGGCTGCTGATCCAGAATTCGACTTCCACGAGGTCTAAACCAATGAAATAAACATCTAATCAAATTTAAAACTATTTATCTAACTATTGATTTAATGTATAATCTGCACAATGTGGTTTTGAATTTTTGCAGCGGATACGGATTGCACTATCGGAGGTGGCCGTGGACGTCAAAATGCGGAAGGTAAGACTCGTGGCTCCTGGAAAATGGATGCTGTGTGCTTCCTTCATACTTCCAAAGAGTGTAGCCTTCTCAAGAAAAACCATTAATGTAGATTAAGAAAGAAAGGGCAATACATGGCAGATTATAGGGTCACATTTGCAAATACAAAAATTGTATTGTACTTTCAGCCTGTTATACTTGCAGTGTCTTGTTGAAGAACGAGACAACTAACAAGTGAAAGGGACAATAGCTTCCGTTATAATTATTTATCTTCAATATGGTTTTTTTAATTTCTCTCACAAGACCAAGCCACAAACCCTTTTTAAAAGCTTTCTACTCTTGGACACAGAATATCTGGTGCTCAGATTTGTCTCTGTCTATTGGACGGTCCAGATTTCAACATTGTTTCTGATCCTGTCCCTCCATTCTAAATATATTACTTTCAAGTTTTAACTTAGCGAGCCCTTGTAGTTTTTTACTTAGTCCTTGTTTTGGCATGCGTCTTTGTACTTGTAGGTTTAATCAAATCTGGTGATTTTTTGTTATATCAATCAAACCCATCGGTTTAGCATTTTTTCTATTCAAACAAACCAATATTGAGCACTACACGGGTTCATGTCCAGTTTAGAGGTTATAATTAGATGTGGTGAGAATTGAAGAATCTACATACTATTCCAAGGGCAAAGCTGTAATTTAACTGAATAAGGTCTACAACAACTGTACTAGTGAGGGAAAAGCAGAGAATCTCAGTTGGAGATTGAGATCTAAAGTAATGATAGTGGAAATCTGGAAATTAAATTCTTAGAAAAGAAGAAATGAAAAAAAAGAGAGAGATAGAGATGTGGTCCAAAGGGAGGTTTAAGGAAGGGTTTGCAAGTTTGTATGAAAATAGATAGATAAGGAAGACCATGTATAAAGCCAAAACTAACAGTTGCTCTCTTTTCAGTTTTTACTTCTCTATAATTCTCACTGCCCCAAATTTCATCTCATTTATTCACCTACTCTGCTTCCTTTTGTACTCTCTTGTCTACATTTACTTCATTTTATCATTATCCCACAATGTGCATAGTATATTGTTTTTTGCTAAAAACATAGTATATTGTTATCATTACATATGTGAAGACTCAAATAGAGATCTCTATAAGAAACAAAAGTATATAACATATTTTTTATACTTGTTTCAAAAAAAAAAAAGCCATATTTTTATACGAAGTATTGCCACTAGTTACATATTTTGCTGAATGTTTTACGTAGAGGTAAAATAGTTTACCATTTTGGTAAGGTTTATCAGTGTTCATTATATAAATCTGATCACCGTGCTATGAGTTGCAGCAACATACTCTATATGAAATGTAATCTAAAACATTGGTTATAAAACATAAAATATTTATCTTATATCATTTTCATTAACCAAAGACAAAGTGTAATTTGTTATCTTGGTTTCTATCTTATACAGAATTAGAAGCAGTAGAATTTTAAAATATCAGTTGGTAAAGAAGAAGATAGGAAGGATCCAATCATTCTTAGAAAGGACACAATATGCTTCACGGATCCCAAAATCTTTCCATGCCCTAAACCCAGCAATATAAATCAAACCTTCACACTTCACTCTCACCGTCTTAGAAAAAACCCTAGTAGTAGCAGCCCAATGACCCAAACATGGTCCTTCTTATGGACCACTCTCCGTAACTTAACATGAAAGCATGTAGGGTCCCGTTCGTCCTTTCTTTTCTACAACAACATCTTGCAGATCACTTTGTCTATTCCAAATACAATCTAGCGGTATCTGATAAATCATCCATATTTATTCCGGTTACATATTAAAAGATGGGAATAATAAATCATTTAGATTACATTCCCATATTAAATTAAAAATTTCAAAGCTACGTTTTAGTCCCATTCAGTTTTCTCTCTCGATTCTCAGTAATTTACCATATAATCTTATCAAACAATTAAACTTGTAGATGGTTTAAACAAAAATAAATATTTAATAATCTTTGCTAACTCAAGGATCAGCTGTTAATTAAGCACAAGATATAACACACTTTGAAAGTCAAGCTAAACTGCATATCTTCTCTCCTCTGTTAAGGATACTTTGTTGTTTATCATGTGATGTTGGGAATGCCCTAAAATCATTTGTACTTTCTTTTGTTAAAGTCAAAGTAGCGTCGAGGTTCGACTCGTGTAAATTTAGTGGTTATAATGTTTTGATAGAAACCGCATAATCTACGGATTGAGAATTCATTACTAATTTTATATGATCCTACAGGGTCACACACACAAATTGGATCAATGATATCTTGGATTTTATAAGTATAAATATATATGTGTTATATATGATATAAGTACATTATATATAATTATATGTTAAGCACATAAGATAAAGAAACTACTAATTTTTCTAAGTGGGCTTTTGTGTAATGGACTAACTACGTAAAGGTTAGTCACGTGTATTAGGTCAAAAGATTGTCTATATAGGACAATGATACTTTGATGATATGATCATCCACTTACGTCGGAAAACCCTAAAAGATATATAAGAGTGATAAAACGTTTGTCAAGGTTTAAGATCTGATCTTGACGGCACTAGCATCCCGTGTCGATCCAATTTGTGCGTGTGGATACGGTAGAGGCACGACGCTTGAGTGCTAGAAATCTCGACTTGGTTTATTCATCCTTCGCTGCATAATAACCAAGTATATTCAAAACTCTAAGATCTAAGTTTATTTCAAGTATGACATGAGATTCTGACATATAAATTCATAGGTTGATTTATAAATAGTTATAAACCGGTTTGAATTCCAACAGTGGTATCAGGCCTACTTGTTCAATACTAAAATTAGATCTTGTTAAATCTATAATTTGGTATAGATAATAAATTGATATGCTCGTATGTTAAAAAAAAAAAAAAACCTAATTTGATTAAGGTAGATATACGGCATGGTAAGTTACAACATTAAGAACATCCAAACCCGTATATGGAGATATATGTTTTGGTTGTGGTGTTCTTGAAAACTAATACGTTTATGTTCAGAATAATATTATTCAACATGAACATTATGATTACTGTAATCGATTAGTTTTCACATGTTGTATTGTCTTGAATTGAACTTGCATGTCTCGTAGTTTTGTATAAATATATTATTTACATTTTAAAATATGCATTATAGTAACGTCTCAATTGTTTACGTAAATAAATATATTTAGATTGTCTCGATCATATCAAAGTGTTGATATGGATTTAGATATTTATATACATGTATATATATTGATTTGGTTAAATCAACTTATTATCGTTCTAATTGGATGAGAACTAATATTATTCAATAAATAATATATTATTTTAATTAGATTAAAATAAATAAATTATTTATAATTCAATTAAAATACATATTAGATATGTATTAGTTATATTTATATTTTATATTAGATATAAATTTTAAATATAAATTGAAATTGAATTAAAAATTGTTCCTCAATTAATTTCAAGTACTTTTGATGTCTACCCAATCTTATCAACTATCAAGGCTCGTTTCGTTGTAAGATGGGCTTGCCAAAGCAAGGTGTCTGCAATTACATGAGTGAGGTAGATGGTAACGGTTACCATATGAATATAAGATTGGTTCACTTGACAAAGCTATCAAAACGGTTTTCGGCTTAGAGACATAGGTTGGATAAGACATAAGATGTCGCCTGACAACCAATAATTATATTGGATATAATTAGCAAAGTGTTGCTTACCTAAATAGCTAAATATTCGGGCGATGAGCCAAAGCTCACTCGGGTTCTAGTGAAATATGCACTACAAGAAAATAGCAAGGATACTGAGGGAAAAATCGTTGAATTTCGGTGAATAACGTTATTCGACGACATACAAACGACGAAGTCCTCGAAATAATTCCTCGAAATTTCTTCTTCCCCGAAATCCCTCAGAATTTTCGGCGAATTCGAGAAAATTCAAGATCACTAGTTTGTCGAAATCTACCGAATATACCGAGGAGAACTTGTCGGGATATTTCCTGGAAGTTCATCGATCGGAATATACCGAGGACATCTTCCTCGAATATTCGAGGAACATGTCCCTCGGTATATTCCGAGGAAAGGTGTCCCTCGGTATATTCGAGCGTTTTTATAAACAGATCGATCGATGGATATATGTCCAAAAACGCACGATCGATCGGTAAAAATATAATTAATTTCCTTGGAATGTAAAAATATTAATTTTCTTAAAAAAATAAAAATTTTGAAATTTAAATTCGAAAATATAAAATTAAAATTAAAATTGAAATCATATTCATTAATATTCAAAGTTTCACAAATAAAAATAAAACATTCAGAGTTTTGGAAAAAAACTACTGGTCACGCGTCCGAACACCTCGTTCGGGTACATCCTCTGCATCATCTCCATCATTTGCTGGTTCAGCCTCCTCGTGCCTCATAGCCACTGTTGAGCCACCATCCGGGTCTCCAACAAAGATATCGATCATCATGAGCATGTAAATTAAAAAAAATATATTTAATAAATACAGAAATATAAAAATTAATTTTTTTTTTTAAAAATCCCAAATAAGTTAATCACAAAAAAAGATTTATAGATATTAAAAATATTTAATAAATATATAAAAATAGTTCTAATAAACAAAAAATAGTTTTAATAAATAAAAAATAGTTTAATAATTACAAAAAATAGTTTTAATAATATATATATATTAAAAATATTTTTAAATACCAAATAATAGTTTTTAATCACAAAAAAAAGTTTTACAGATATTAAAAATGTTTTGTAAAGTCCAAAAAATCGAATTTATATACAAAAAAGATTTTGTAAAATCCAAAAAATCGAATTTATATAGAAAAATCGTTTTGTAAAATACAAAAATCGAATTTATATACAAAAAAGATTTTGCAAAATCCAAAAAATCGAATTTATATAGAAAAATCGTTTTGTAAAATACAAAAATCGATTTTATATACAAAAATCGATTTTATAAATACAAAAAAATAAAAAAATTATAAAAAAATTCTAAATCAATTCAACAAAACAAATTATTCAACCAAATCACAATTCTAAACCTATTATACAACCAAATCACAATCCTAACCAATCACCCTAACAAAAATCTATCAAAACTACACAAAAACCTCACAAATAGAACCTAAGAGAGTGAGATAGGGTCCTTACATGATTTGTGTAAGAGAGGAGATCGCCGGAGATATCGTCCGGTTCAGGAAATCGCGGAGAGAAGAGAGAGAGTCAGCAGAGGAAGAAGAGAAAATGGGAAGAAGAAGAGGGGCTCGTGGTTATAAAACCTAGGGTCCGCCGGACATTATCCGTCGAATTCCGCCGAATTCTAATTTCAATTTTCGCAATATTTGCCGTAAAATAAAAATATTCGAGGAAAAGTGATCCTTGCAGAGATGATTACACCAGTAGAACCAAAGCGTGGTGATTTTTACTCTAACATCGTGTTTGCCATGGACTTGTTGATGTTAACACAATGCTCAAATGGTAAAGAGAGATCTCTATCGCAGTTTCAGAAACTAGCATTTGCTTCAGGTTTTCTCCGATGCGAAGTTATTTGCCATTCTTATTCCTATTCTGTTATCGAAGTCCATAAATAGATATGATTGGTTCGGTGTTTTCATGTTCTTGATGGTTTTATTTCATGTAAGCGTTGTATTGTTTCTTTCAACGATTATGCTAAAACTATTGTTAACCTGCTTCACTTCCTGCCAACAACAATAATAATTAACAATGCCAAGCCATCTTACTTGAACCCTTTACGGCTTCCTATAAAACTAAACCATGAGCAATGAGCAGACGTATCATTGTCTGCAGACACTTAAAAAGATGATTGAAGAAGATGATTCTGCAGAAGTATCATTGGCTTCCTATAAAACTAAACCAACAGTTATTGAAGAAGATGATTCTGCAGACACTTAAAGAACACATGAGCAATGACAGACGTATCATTGTCTCATGTAGTATAAGTATCTCAGACGAGTTTGCAGCTGTTGTTGTTAGTGTTACATTCATTTTCTGTCTTTGCGTTCCAATATTCACTGATTCTTGAAGTTTTAGAACCAGAAGATATTATCTATAGCTAGCTAATCTCTCTGTGACGGATGGTTTGCTTTCAAGAGAAACGCATTCTCTAACTAGTCCTACTCCTGTATGGACTGGTGATATTAAACAATAAAAGAAGAACGATTGTTTGTTTGCAACATAAATAAAATATAAAACTTATTAAATAAAAATAGAACAATTGCATATTATAGAGCAAAACAAAATTAGATAATGATAATCAAGTTTCCAAGTGCATGATGCTTTCACACTTGTCCAAAACCTTGACAACCTTGACATACTCGTTCGGGGTTTCACTAATGATATTAACCTCTCTCAAATCATTCTTTATCAGATGGTAATAGAGAAGGCAACCAGGACGAGACAACTCCAAGATAACCTCACTGTTCTGACCCGTACCATGCACCGTCAAACCCATAACGATGTCACTTACTAAATGCCTCTGACACGGCTTCAAAACCAGAGTCTTCCTCGACCATGTACCATCCAGATCATCCTCCAAGACCCACAACTCCGACACACCCGTTTCTTTAATAAGTGTATAATCAAAGAGTGTGGGTTTCCTGCCATGCTCTATGAAACCCACTGACTGACAAAACTGAGACACTGCATGGGGGGGTGCTTTGACCACACGCAACTTTTCAGACCTAACATCAAAACAGTAAACGATGTCGAAAGTTGTACGATTGAAAGCCCGATAATATATAACTCCGTTGATACATAGTACTCCTCCTGTAGGAACGTGAGGTTGATCATCATCCTCAATTCTTTTCCAAAAACCTCCGGGTTCTAGTACAAAGACCCAAAACTCGGAAGTCGTCCACCTCTCAAAAACATTGCAGACTATTTTGTATTGATCAAGAACAGGATCGTATCCGAAAAAGTAGTAGACACGACGACGACGACGTTCTTGTTGAGCAAAGATGTTGGATTTGACGGCGGGTAAGGTTAAGCTTTGTCTGGTGGTGGGATTGTAGATACATGCTTTCCTGCGGAAGTTGTATAAAATCAAACCGCGAAGAGAAACCATCCCACGTACTCCCTTCGCTTCCATGGATGGGAAAACCAAATCTGGTTCCAAGTATGATTCATCACTATCACTAACCGACGAAGATAATGTTAATGATAGGATTTGAGACTCTGTACAGTTCATTGAATCATGATGCACAACATTATATCTCATGTATAGAAAAAGTTCTTCTCCAGATGATGAGACCTTGTTATTAAGATAAATGTTGGTAAAATATCTGGAACGGATCAGACAAGACCAGCGCTTTGAGACACACCTGAACTTCATAAGCGATATAGCAGGCAATTTACTCAGGATTTCCATCATGAGATCCAAAGGAATCTCTGTCGCCACGAAGTCGTCTCTTCTTCCTCCTCTTGTTCTTTTCATCGCCTTTGATGACCTCTTCTTCCATTGAATAGCCGAGATCATAGACAGATACTTAACCGGTAGCTATGCCCTAATTCACAGGGAATCTCTTTTTTCAGATATATATATAAGTAGGAAAGACAAAACAGAGACATAGTTAAGGTTCACCAACTCGGGTTCGAAGATCTTTGTCGAATTGGCAATTTTCTAATTTTGTTACCGCTCCAGCAAAAAGGGCTGATTAGGCTGAATGCTGTTTTCGATTTGGGCTTTGGCTTCGATTTGGGCTTGCGTTTAATACTTCGTTAGGCTTTTGTAAGTTGAGATATCAGGCCCAGTTTGAATATAACGAGTCTTCTTGCGTCCTACCACCACTGAACGACGACGTTTTCTTTTCTGTAAACAAAATTAATTAGAACAGAGGAAGACGAGTCTAGTCTCAAATCTCATCATCATCTCTCCTTGCCGATGAACTCTCTGATGCGGAAATGACCTTCACTGTCCCACAACACCTAACTCCACATAGAAAGCTAAGCGAATCAACGTACAATGATGTCAAGAAAGCTATCTGTTTTCAGAGCAAATTCACTTCCTTTCCCAGCCTTATCCTCCTACTCAGCTCGTTTCACCCATAAACCCTATCCCACACCTCCTACTAAAACCCTCCTTATCCTCTGCGCTTTCTCCACCACCCTCCCGTACGGCCCGTCTCTTCTGAAAGGGAAGAAGCCTCTGCTCAACGACCTTAGACTAGCTTCGACCCGTCGAGACAGAGATGCCCATCGACGCAAAATCGGAGATTTCGAAGAATCGGATGCTCTTCTCCTCGACGAAGACGAATTCACTAGGATTTTCGAGGTTTCCGCGGTTCGTGTCCCGGCGAAGGACTGTTTCGCGCTCGAGAATCGTCTCCGTGGTCATCTCCTTAATTGGCCTAGGATACGGAACATTGCTAGGGTTCCAGGAGATGAAGTGGACGAAGACATTGTGAAGCTATTGGGACGTGAGAGTGATGAAGAAGAGAGTGTTGTGGATTCTGTTGACCGGAGGATAAGTGGAAAAGCAGAAGGGGATGGGGAGAGATTGAGTCCTGTGTTGCATAGAGATCAGCTCGCCAGGTCGTTTAACTCAACTGGGTATCTTAAATTTCGAAACTTGGCCAAGATTTCTAGACCTAAGAGGAAGAGGAAGACAGAGAGGACAGAGGGGAAGGAGAAGGTTAAAGGAAGCAGTCGCAATGAATTTGCTGTGGTGGAAGTTGTGGAAGATCGAGGAGGAGCTGAGGATTTTGAGGGGTTGCTTGGAGAAGGCTATGGTAGTAGTAGAGGAAGATGGAGAGGTTCAACAAGGTTGTTGCTTTTAGATGAGAGATATTCTGGTGAGGAAGTTCAAGACTTGCCTGAGGCTATCAAGGTGATAACTCCTCTCTTAAAGTTTATGTTGTCTTGTTAGTTCTCTGGTCTAGGAAATCTTAGAGAATGGATATGGTTTCTGCTTGATAGGTTCTGTTCGAAGAAGCTAAGAAGACTGATGCAAGCTTAATTTTCGAGCTTGTAAGATGCAGACTGACTCTGTTCTATGACTATTGGCCAATGAATGAGGTAAATGATGAGACTTTCAAGCTGGCTTTGAATTTGGAAGATGAGTTGGTTTATTTTAAAGAATGTGTTGGTCTAGGTATTGGAAGCTTTGCTACCGAAGGGTATGATTGTGCCTTCAGCATTTGAGATGGTGGGACATATTGCGCATCTCAACCTTAGAGACGAGCATCTACCATACAAAAGGCTCATTGCTAAGGTGATTAGTGGACATTGCTTAAGTCTGAGATAAAAATTTCCCCCGCTTCAGAAATTGAAATCTTGTTAGTTGTGTTGTATTTTTATTATTTCTTGTCAGGTAGTTCTGGATAAGAATCAGCCAAAGATACAAACGGTTGTGAATAAGATTGATCCTATTCACAATGACTTCAGAACAATGCAGCTAGAGGTTTTAGCCGAAACCATTCCCTGGTGACCATGGTTATTGAAAATGGACTGCGCTTTCATGTTGATTTAGCTAGAGTGTATGTATCTTCTTCTTCATTAATGAATCTCTCTTAGTACCAAAATATATTTTGTCTTTCGAGTGATGACTGGAAAGTAGGTGTTCTTATTGTCATGTAACTAGCGTTGTTTTTGTTCATAACTTGACAACTCTTTTTGTATTTTTTTTTTGTGTGCAAGATATTGGAATTCGAAACTTGGGACAGAGAGACAGAGGCTTCTACTTGGCTTCGACCAAAATGACGTTGTCTGTATGTTTGCTACTTAGATCTAACTTTAAGGGTACACCATGAAAAATATCGATGTTGCTCTCTATAGAACTCTCCATTTATGATATAGAACGACTAGTTACCCACTAAAAATGCTTGCCAGTCCATTGTTCTTCCCAATTTCTGGAAAATAACTTAACTGTTGGTCTTGAATCTTGCTGCTCTCTGTTGCAGAAGCATAAGTAGTTGCATCAAATGTCTTATCGGCGCTGCTAGTTTGCAGTTCTTCTGTCTGTCTTGGTGTAGATTTTGGAAATGTGTTGTTGTATTTGGATTCAAATTACTCTGTTGTTACATGACAGGTGATGTTTTCGCTGGAGTGGGTCCAATCGCACTAGCTGCAGCAAGAATAGTAAAACGTGTATACGCCAATGACCTGAACCCTCATGCAGTAGAATTCATGGAGCAAAACAGTGTTGTCAATAAGCTCGAGAAGAGAATCGAGGTTAATACAAACTCCTAGCACTTTTGCTCCATACTTTTAAACCATTTGTACATTTCTGAATCTTCTAGCTTTGTCTAGGTCTTTAACATGGACGGAAGAAGATTCATAAAGGCTATGTTTTCAAGCGACAAGGGTCAAAAGTCACCCAAGTAGTCATGAATTTACCCAAAGATGCTGCCGAATCTCTAGGTTTGGATAAGTTTCTACTGTCAGCTTCTTCTTTCTTGCTCACAGTCCTCTCTTAACTCCTTTACTTACGCAGATGCATTTCGAGGAGTATACAACGACAGGTATAGAGATGAAGGCTTATCTTTCCCAACCATCCATGTCTATGGATTCTCCAAGGCTGCTGATCCAGAATTCGACTTCCACGAGGTCTAAACCAATGAAATAAACATCTAATCAAATTTAAAACTATTTATCTAACTATTGATTTAATGTATAATCTGCACAATGTGGTTTTGAATTTTGCAGCGGATACGGATTGCACTATCGGAGGTGGCCGTGGACGTCAAAATGCGGAAGGTAAGACTCGTGGCTCCTGGAAAATGGATGCTGTGTGCTTCCTTCATACTTCCAAAGAGTGTAGCCTTCTCAAGAAAAACCATTAATGTAGATTAAGAAAGAAAGGGCAATACATGGCAGATTATAGGGTCACATTTGCAAATACAAAAATTGTATTGTACTTTCAGCCTGTTATACTTGCAGTGTCTTGTTGAAGAACGAGACAACTAACAAGTGAAAGGGACAATAGCTTCCGTTATAATTATTTATCTTCAATATGGTTTTTAATTTCTCTCACAAGACCAAGCCACAAACCCTTTTAAAAGCTTTTACTCTTGGACACAGAATATCTGGTGCTCAGATTTGTCTCTGTCATTGGACGGTCCAGATTTCAACATTGTTTCTGATCCTGTCCCTCCATTCTAAATATATTACTTTCAAGTTTTAACTTAGCGAGCCCTTGTAGTTTTTTACTTAGTCCTTGTTTTGGCATGCGTCTTTGTACTTGTAGGTTTAATCAAATCTGGTGATTTTTTGTTATATCAATCAAACCCATCGGTTTAGCATTTTTTCTATTCAAACAAACCAATATTGAGCACTACACGGGTTCATGTCCAGTTTAGAGGTTATAATTAGATGTGGTGAGAATTGAAGAATCTACATACTATTCCAAGGGCAAAGCTGTAATTTAACTGAATAAGGTCTACAACAACTGTACTAGTGAGGGAAAAGCAGAGAATCTCAGTTGGAGATTGAGATCTAAAGTAATGATAGTGGAAATCTGGAAATTAAATTCTTAGAAAAGAAGAAATGAAAAAAGAAGATGAGAGATAGAGATGTGGTCCAAAGGGAGGTTTAAGGAAGGGTTTGCAAGTTTGTATGAAAATAGATAGATAAGGAAGACCATGTATAAAGCCAAAACTAACAGTTGCTCTTTTCAGTTTTACTTTCTATAATTCTCACTGCCCCAAATTTCATCTCATTTATTCACCTACTCTGCTTCCTTTTGTACTCTCTTGTCTACATTTACTTCATTTTATCATTATCCCACAATGTGCATAGTATATTGTTTTTTTTTTTTTTTTTTTTTGCTAAAAAACATAGTATATTGTTATCATTACATATGTGAAGACTCAAATAGAGATCTCTATAAGAAACAAAAGTATATAACATATTTTTATACTTGTTTCAAAAAAAAAGCCATATTTTTATACGAAGTATTGCCACTAGTTACATATTTTGCTGAATGTTTTACGTAGAGGTAAAATAGTTTACCATTTTGGTAAGGTTTATCAGTGTTCATTATATAAATCTGATCACCGTGCTATGAGTTGCAGCAACATACTCTATATGAAATGTAATCTAAAACATTGGTTATAAAACATAAAATATTTATCTTATATCATTTTCATTAACCAAAGACAAAGTGTAATTTGTTATCTTGGTTTCTATCTTATAAAAAGGTAGAATTTTAAAATATCAGTTGGTAAAGAAGAAGATAGGAAGGATCCAATCATTCTTAGAAAGGACACAATATGCTTCACGGATCCCAAAATCTTTCCATGCCTCTAAACCAAAGAATATAAATCAAACCTTCACACTACCTCTCTCACACGCAGTTTAAAACCCTAGTACCAATTGACCCTAAACATGGCCCTTCTTACATGGACCACTCTCCAGAACTTAACATGAAAGTGGCACGGGTCCCCCGTCATTCTTTCGCCTACAACAACATCTTCAAGACACCTCATTCTAAAATTTCACAATACACCCACGCAGATTCACAAGAAATCATCCATATTTATTCCTACATATTAAAAGATGGGAATAATAAATCATTTAGATTACATTCCCATATTAAATTAAAAATTTCAAAGCTACGCTTAGTCCCATTCAGTTTTCTCTCAGATTCTCAGTAATTTACCATATAATCTTATCAAACAATTAAACTTGTAGATGGTTTAAACAAAATAAATATTTAATAATCTTTGCTAACTCAAGGATCAGCTGTTAATTAAGCACAAGATATAACACACTTTGAAAGTCAAGCTAAACTGCATATCTTCTCTCCTCTAAGGATACTTTGTTGTTTATCATGTGATGTGGGAATGCCCTAAAATCATTTGTACTTTCTTTTGTTAAAGTCGAACGCCGAGGTTCGACAATCGTGTAAATTTAGTGGTTATAATGTTTTGATAGAAACCGCTTATAATCTACGGATTGAGAATTCATTACTAATTTTATATGATCCTACAGGTCACACACCTAAGCAAATTGGATCAATGATATCTTGGATTTTATAAGTAACATAAATATATATGTGTTATATATGATATAAGTACATTATATATAATTATATGTTAAGCACATAAGATAAAGAAACTACTAATTTTTCTAAGTGGGTTTTGTGTAATGGACTAACTACGAAAGGTTAGTCATGTATTAGGTCAAAAGATTGTCTATATAGACAATGATACTTTGATGATATGATCATCCACTTACGGCGAAAACCCTAAAAGATATATAAGAGTGATAAAACGCTTGTCAAGGTTTAAGATCTGATCTTGACGGCACTAGCATCCCGTGATCGATCCAATTTGTGTGCTGTGGATACCGGAGGCACGACGCTTGGAGTGCTAGAAATCTCGACTTGGTTTATTCATCCTTCGCCGCATAATAACCAAGTATATTCAAACTCTAAGATCTAAGTTTATTTCAGTATTGACATGAGATTTCTAGACATATAAATTCATAGGTTGATTTATAAATAGTTATAAACCGTTTGAATTCCAACGTATGATGAGCTCTACTTGTTCAATACTAAAATTAGATCTTGTTAAATCTATAATTTGGTATAGATAATAAATTGATATGCTCGTATGTTAAAAAAAAACCTAATTTGATTAAGGTAGATATACGGCATGGTAAGTTACAACATTAAGAACATCCAAACCCGTATATGGAGATATATGTTTTGGTTGTGGTGTTCTTGAAAACTAATACGTTTATGTTCAGAATAATATTATTCAACATGAACATTATGATTACTGTAATCGATTAGTTTTCACATGTTGTATTGTCTTGAATTGAACTTGCATGTCTCGTAGTTTTGTATAAATATATTATTTACATTTTAAAATATGCATTATAGTAACGTCTCAATTGTTTACGTAAATAAATATATTTAGATTGTCTCGATCATATCAAAGTGTTGATATGGATTTAGATATTTATATACATGTATATATATTGATTTGGTTAAATCAACTTATTATCGTTCTAATTGGATGAGAACTAATATTATTCAATAAATAATATATTATTTTAATTAGATTAAAATAAATAAATTATTTATAATTCAATTAAAATACATATTAGATATGTATTAGTTATATTTATATTTTATATTAGATATAAATTTTAAATATAAATTGAAATTGAATTAAAATTGTTCCTCAATTAATTTCAAGTACTTTTGATGTCTACCCAATCTTATCAACTATCAAGGCTCGCTTTCATAAGATGGGCTTGCCAAAGCAAGGTGTCGCAATTACATGAGTGAGGTGATGAAGCGGTTACCATATGAATATAAGATTGGTTCACTTGACAAAGCTATCAAAACGTTTTCGCTTTAGACATATAGGTTGGATAAGACATAAGATGTCGCCGACAACCAATAATTATATTGATATAATTAGCAAAGTGTTGCTTACCTAAATAGCTAAATATTCGGCGATGAGCCAAAGCTCACCTTGTTCTAGTGAAATATGCACTACAAGAAAATAGCAAGGATAACGAGGGAAAAATCGCCGAATTTCGCCAATAACGCTATTCGACGACATACCGACGCAAACAAGTCCTCGAAATAATCGAAATTCTTCTTCCTCGAACTTTCCCACGGAATTCGGAAAATTCAAGATCACTAGTTTGTCGGAAATCTACTCTAATATACCGAGGGAGAACTTCGGCGATATTTCTGAAGTTCATCGATCGAATATACGAGGACATCTTCCTCGAATATTCCGGAACATGTCCCCATATTCCGAGGAGGTGTCCTCGGTATATTCAACGCTTTTTATAAACAGATCGATCGATGGATATATGTCCAAAACGCATCGATCGATCGAGTAAAAATATAATTAATTTTGGAATGTAAAAATATTAATTTTTAAAAAATAAAAATTTTGAAATTTAAATTCGAAAATATAAAATTAAAATTAAAATTGAAATCATATTCATTAATATTCAAAGTTTCACAAATAAAAATAAAACATTCGAGTTTTGGAAAAAAAACTACTGGCTCCACGTCCGAACACCTCGTCGGGTACATCCTCTGATCATCTCCATCATTTGCTGGTTCAGCCTCCTCCGTGCCTCATAGCTCCTCATTGAGCCACCATCCGTCTCCAACAAATAGATCATCATGATACGTAAATTAAAAATATATTTAATAAATACAGAAATATAAAAATTAATTTTTTTAAAAATCCCAAATAAGTTAATCACAAAAAGATTTATAGATATTAAAATATTTAATAAATATATAAAAATAGTTCTAATAAACAAAAAATAGTTTTAATAAATAAAAAATAGTTTAATAATTACAAAAATAGTTTTAATAATATATATATATTAAAAATATTTTAAATACCAAATAATAGTTTTAATCACAAAAAGTTTTACAGATATTAAAAATGTTTTGTAAAGTCCAAAAATCGAATTTATATACAAAAAGATTTTGTAAAATCCAAAAATCAATTTATATAAAAATCGCTTTGTAAAATACAAAATCGAATTTATATACAAAAAGATTTTGCAAAATCCAAAAATCAATTTATATAAAAATTAAAATCGATTTATATACAAAAATCGATTTTATAAATACAAAAAATAAAAAATTATAAAAATTCTAAATCAATTCAACAAAACAAATTATTCAACCAAATCACAATTCTAAACCTATTATACAACCAAATCACAATCCTAACCAATCACCCTAACAAAAATCTATCAAAACTACACAAAACCTCACAAATAGAACCTAAGAGAGTGAGATAGGTCCTTACATGATTTGTGTAAGAGAAGGGGAGATCGCCGAGATATCGCTCGGATTTGGGGAAATCACGGAGAGAAGAGAGTCACAGAGGAAGAAGAGAGAAATGGGAAGAAGAAGAAGGCTCGTGGTTATAAAACCTAGGGTCCGACGGACATTATCCGTGGAATTCCGCCGAATTCTAATTTCAATTTTCAAATATTTGCCCAAAAAATAAAATATTCGAGGAAATTCGAGGAACTAGTGTTTGGGGTTTCAAAACATCAATTTTTTTGTCAGATTTCATTTCTTATACAATTGTAATGCATACCATTGAGGATTCTTTGTATAGATGAGCATAAACCATGAAATAACAAATTTCAAAACTAATTGAAAGTATTCCATTTACCGCTCATTAAAAGGTATAAGTGTTTCTCTTATGTTGTGGGATTTCGCTCATACAATCGAAAAGTGTTAATTATACGGTAAGGAACAAATTTTTGACTTCATAATGAACGTAAGACACTTAATAAGGGTATATAGTTATTCAAACCGCAAAACGTTGTTTTCGTTTAAAACCCTATTTCCTCGAATTTCCGATTATTCGAGGGAATTCGAGGAAACCCTTTTCTTCCTCAGAATTCTGTCGAATATTCGAGGAAATTCGAGGAACTAGTTTTGAGTTTCAATACCAATTTTTTAAACGGATCGATCGATGGATATATGTACCAAAATGCATCGATCGATAGAGTATATCAGGTGTTCTCGAATTTTTCGAATATTCCGAGGCTTTTCCGAGGAAACAGGGTTTGGGGTAACAATGTGATCGATCGAGAACAAAATCTTGTACGTTTTTTTATAAACGGATCGATCGATGTATATATATCCAAAACGCCTCGATCAATCACTAAGATGGACCAAAGCCAATATGATCGATCGATTAGATTATCCCATCGATCGATCGAGAATCTCAAGCCGCCTCGGAATGTCTTCGGAAAATCTTGTAAGTTTTTTTATAAACGGATCGATCGATGGATATATGTCCAAAAACGCATCGATCGATCACTAAGATGGACCAAAGCGTAACAATGTGATTGATCGATTAGATTATCCCATCGATCGATCGAGAATATCAAGTGTTCCTTTCTCGAATTTTGTAAAATTCCCCAACGTCTCAACGGCTATAATATTTCCTCGAATTCATTGGTTTTTCCGAGGACACATTTTTCCTCGAATTTAATATTCGGGACGGATTGATATTTCCTCGAATTTCGCTTCGGTATATTCCAGGAAATTCAATTTAAACCAAATTTTGTGTTTCCTCGAATTCCTGAAATTCCTCGATATTCGAGATTTCATTTTCCTGGAATGTCCGCCGAATCACTGCTTCTCAGTAGTGATGGATCTTGGATTATTATATTCATTTGAGGAAAACATTTTGAATATAATATGAGTTTTCTTAATTATTGAGATTTCTCTAATTCCTATACATCATATTAATATTTGCTATTCTTCTATTCATGAAAAGTTAACTCCTCACAACCCACTTTCATTGCGATATGCCCTTGAGAAGTACATATTGAATGGATAAAATTTCCTCCAATGGTATCAAAACCCGAGAATTGTTCTTAAACAAGAGTGTAAAACTTTAAAGGAAATGATAAGCCAAGCTGGATTGTGAATCCTTGCCAGCTTGATCCTTCTCCTAAGTTTAAACCCTACTTGGAAGATCTGAAAAAAGAAAAAGACTTTTGAAACATCGTCTAGGGGTATTTATGTTATAAAAGTAAATGTTACTACTTTTGGCTCTACTTCTAGGGTATTGGATACCGGCTGTGGTACTCATATTTGTACAAATATGAATGGCCTAAGCAACAGTAGAATATTGGAGAAAAGACAAGTCGAACTACGCTTGGGAAATGGAGCAAGTGTTGCTGCATTAGCTGTGGGAACATTTCACTTGTCTTTACCTTCAGGCTTGGTTTTAGAACTTAAGAATTGCTACTATGTACCTATTATAAGTATGAATATTATTTTCATTCCTTGTTTGGATTTGGAAGGATTTCAGTTTTCGATCAAAAAAACAAGTGTTGTTCTTTTGATCGTAATGATATCTTTTATGCTAGCGGTCCATTAATGAATGGACTTTATATTCTAAACCAAAGCGTGCCTGTCTATAATATCAGTACCAAAAGATTCAAGTCTAACAACATGAATCAAAATTTTCTTTGACATTGTTGTTTGGGCCACATAAATAAGAAACACATTCAAAACCTTCATAGTGATGGACTTTTGAGCTCATTTGATTATGAATCATATGAAAAATGTGAATCTTATTTATTGAGTAAAATGGCTAAGGCTCATTTTACTTGACACCGTGAATGAGCCAAAGACTTGTTGGAACTTATACATACCGATGTATGCACTCAATGAGTATAAATGCTAAAGGAAACTATCAGTACTTCATTACATTTACTGAGGACTTCAGTAGATATGGTTATGTTTATCAAATGAAACATAAGTCTGAATCTTTTGAAAAGTTCAAAGAATTTCAGAATGAAGTACAAAATCAGCTTGACAAGAAAATAAAAGCTCTTCGATCTGATCGAGGTGGAGAATATTTGAGTCAAGCGCTTAATGATCATCTAAGAGAATGTGTAATTGTTTCACAACTCACCTCCAGGAACATCACAATGGAATGAGAAATCCAAAGAAAATCGTCCATGATAGTCGCATCTTCCACCATCCTTTTGGGATCCACGATCCGACGCGTATCCATATTCGTTCAAAGTCCGAAAAGTCTCGATATATTATATAAGCGACATATGCACTGATAAATGCTTCTTCGTTGGTTATCCCAAAGAAACCAAAGGTTATTATTTTACAACTCCACCGAGAACAAAGTGTTTGTTGCTCGTAGTGGCGCTTTCTCGAGAGAGAGTTTTCTAAGAAGAAAGGGGAGTAAAGTACAACTCGAAGAAGTTTGAGAAACACAGAAAAATGTTTCATCCTCTCGGAAGATGATCAATTAGATTTATGAGAGTCGTAGAATCTACATGTGGAACTCGAGGTAACGAGGTCCGAAAGACACGCCACAACCTGTTAGATATGGGGTTTCATGCAGATCATCATGATTTATTGATAATAGAGAGTGATGAACCTATGTCCTTTAATGAAACTCTCTTAATACCAATATATGTTTATCTTTCGAGTGATGACTGGAAAGTAGGTGTTCTTATTGTCATGTAACTAGCGTTGTTTTTGTTCATAACTTGACATCTCTTTTTGTATTTTTCTTTTGTGTGCAAGATATTGGAATTCGAAACTTGGGACAGAGAGACAGAGACTTCTGCTTGGCTTCGACCATAATGACGTTGTCTGTATGTTTGCTACTTAGATCTAACTTTGAGGGTACACCATGAAAAATATTGATATTGTCTCTATAGAACTCTCCACTTATGATTTAGGAATCACTAATTTCCCACTAAAAAGTACTTGCCGGTGCATTGTTCCAGAAATATCCTAATTGTTGGTCTTGAATCTTGCTGCTGTCTGTTGCATAAGAAGCATAAGTAGTTGCATCGATTGCAGTATTGTCGTTGCTAGTTTGCAGTTCTTCTGTCTGTCTTGGTGTAGATTTTGGAAATGTGTTGTTGTATTTGGATTCAAATTACTCTGTTGTTACATGACAGGTGATGTTTTCGCTGGAGTGGGTCCAATCGCACTTGCTGCAGCAAGAATAGTAAAACGTGTATACGCCAATGACCTGAACCCTCATGCAGTAGAATTCATGGAGCAAAATAGTGTTGTCAATAAGCTTGAGAAGAGAATCGAGGTTAATACAAACTCCAAGCACTTTGTTTTATACTTTTAAACCATTTGTACATTTCTGAATCTTCTATCTTTGTCTAGGTCTTTAACATGGATGGAAGACGATTCATAAAGGCAATGTTTTCAAGCGATAAGGGTCAAAAAGTCACCCAAGTAGTCATGAATTTACCTAAAGATGCTGCTGAATCTCTAGGTTTGAATATGCTTCTACTATCAGCTTCCTTTTTCTTGCTCACAGTCCCTCTTAACTCCTTTACTTAAACAGATGCATTTCGTGGAGTATACAACGATAGGCATAGAGATGAAGGCTTGTCTTTCCCAACCATCCATGTCTATGGATTCTCCAAGGCTGCTGATCCAGAATTCGACTTCCACGAGGTCTAAACCAATGAAAAAAAACCTTCAAAACGCTAGCATCTAATTAAGTTCAAAACACTTATTTAATATTGTTTAATGTCTAATCCTCAGAGTGTAATAATTTGTTTTGAAATTTTGCAGAGGATACGGATTGCTCTATCAGAGGTGGCCGTGGACGTCAAAATGCGGAAGGTACGACTCGTGGCTCCAGGAAAATGGATGCTATGTGCTTCCTTCATACTCCCCAAGAGTGTAGCCTTCTCAAGAAAAACCATAAATGTAGATTAAGAAAGAAACATGCCAGAATATAGGGGTCAAATTTGCAAATACGAAAATTGCATTGTACTTTCAGCCTGTAATACTTGCAGTGTCTTGTTGAAGAACAAGACAACTAACAAGTGAAAGGGACAATAGCTTCTGTTATAATTATTTATTCAATATTTTTTTAAAAAAAAAAATCTTTCACAACACAAATTCACAAACTCTATTTAAAAGCTTTCTACTCTTGGACACAGAATTTCTGGTGCTCAGATTTGTCTCTGTCTATTGGACGGTCCAGATTTTAACATTGTTTCTGATCCTGCCCTCCATTCTAAATATTTTACTTCTAAGATTTAACTTAACAAGTAAAACCCTCGTCGGCTTTTCCATAGTCCTTGTTTTGGCCAGTGTCTTTGTACTTGTAGGTTTAATCAAATTTGGTAATTGTTGTTATATCAATCAAACCCATTGGCTTAGTATTTTTCTATTCAAACAAACCAATATTAGCACTATACTTGTTCATATCCAGTTTAGAGGTTTTAATTAGACGTGGTGAGAATATTGAGAATTGTAGAAGCTAGATACTATTACAAGGGCAAAGCTGTAATTTAACTTAATAAGGTCTACAACAACTGTACTAGTGAGAGAAAGCAGAGAATCTCAGTTGGAGATTGAGATCTAAAGTAATGATAGTAGAAATCTGGAAATTAAATTCTTAGAAAAGAAGAAATGAAAAAAAAAGATGAGAGATAGAGATGTGGTCCAAAGGGAGGTTTAAGGAAGGGTTTGCAAGTTTGTATGAAAATAGATAGATAAGGAAGACCATGTATAAAGCCAAAACTAACAGTTGCTCTCTATTCATTTGTTACTTATCTTTATAATTCTCACTGACCAAAATTTCATCTCATTTATTCACCTACTCTTCTTCCTTTTGTACTCTCTTGCCTACATTTACATCATTTTATCATTATCCCACAATGTGCATAGTATATTGTTATCATTACATATGTGAAGACTCAAATAGAGATCTTTATAAGAAACAAAAGTATATGCTATATTTTTGTACAAAATATTGCCTCAAGTTCCATATTTTGCTGAATGTTTTCACATATAAAGTATAGAGGTAAAAATATTTTACCATTTTGGTAAAGGTTTATCAATGTTCATTATATAAATCTGATCACCGTGCTATAAATTGCATCAACATACTATTTATGAAATGCAATCAAATCTAAAACATTCGTTCTGAAGCAATATAATTTGATCTTATATCATTTTCATTAATCAAAGACAAAGTGTAATTTGTTATCTTGGTTTCTATCGTAGATAGGAGCAGTAAAATTTTAAAAATATCAATTGGTAAAGAAGAAGATAGGAAGGATCCAATCATTCTTAGAAAGGACACAATATGCTTCACGGATCCCAAAAATCTTTCCATGCCTGCCTAAGACCATCTCCAACAATAGATATGGTCTTAAACTTCTAAATCAATTTTTTAATTGAAAATAATCAAATTTAAAATTTTAGAAACTTGTTTAGTTTTAACCTCTCCAATGATAGAACCAATTAAAGGTTCTAAGTTTCAAAAATTTGAAAACTTGTAATAGATTACCAAAGATATCTCTATAGCATCCTCTAACCTGTAAACCAAGAAACACATTACCAAAGATACAACCTAAAACATAAACATGCTACTTAACTTCCATCAAGAGATAAACACACTGTAAACACACTGTAACAACATACTCTAGTATCTCTTACGCTGCAAGAAACCTCAAAAACATAACCTAAAAACTGAGAAGATGTGCTACTTTACCTGCCAAAGATAAACACACTGTAACTTATCAAGGATTAATCTGATCCAGAAAGCACTCTAAAGCAGATATGTTCACATCCCAAGTAAAAGATACAAGACTTTAACAGAAAAACTTCACTTTCGATTCCTGAACGAATCAAAACCACTTACGCACGTCTTTAACAAATTAAAGACTACGGTTTCCTTTGCTACGGATCTGTAGAGACGAACATCCCCGATCTGAAACCCATTACCCGGAAAAGAGGGACATGAATACAACAGCGGTGAGTACAACCCGTAAAAGCACAAACTTGAGGAATGAAAGGAACAAGTTCATGACAAAACTTATGAACTAAACCAAAGCTTCTCATGATTCAGTTTTAAACCTTTAGTAAAACAAGTTCATAGATAGTGAAAATACATCATTCATCCGACTTTTAAAACATAAGACATAATCATAACATGACAAGCAAACCGACTCAACAAACAACAATAGTCGACGAAAACATAAACAAACCGACTTCATAAACAAATACATAAGAAGAAGCAGATCGACTCTATAGACATTATAGATGCTTATGACAACATATCACTTATTAGTTTGTTCTTCAAAGCCGCTTTAATCTCACTAAGAGCTCTTTTTGCAAGGAGAGTCTCCAACATATGTTGCTTATTAAGCTTCTCCTTCATTTCAAAGTCCAGCTTCTTCAATTCATGATCCCGCTTCCTTATCTCAAACATCTCTCGAACTTCTCCATAAGCTTGTCAGCCTGGTTGCTTCCATCTCTTTGGCACTCCTTTGAGCCTTCAACCTTGCCTTTGCCTTCTTCACACCTTCGGACGAGCCTCTTCTTGATCTCCATGACTCGATGGTGACGAAGCTTGAGAACCATCTTCACCCTTCCTTCTTTTTGACTTGCTGTTATCTGTCCCAAAAGTTGCCAGCCATTTCTGTTCATTTTTGAGCTCCCTCCAACAATGCTCAAGTGTGAACTTGGCAACATAATCATGCTGATAGATTTTATGAGCAAGTTTCATTACATCATTGTCATTCTGCCCACTTGATCTGCTGACTGTTGCAGAAGACGTAACGAGCCAACAAACTTGGAGACTTGGTCACTGATCTTGGACCACCTTTGCTTACAGTTACCAACCTCTCTATCTGGCATACCAACAAGATGAGGACTTGCATTGAAGTAAGCTCCAACTCTTTTCCAAAAGGTGCCAGCCTTTTGCTCATTTCCTGTGACTGGATCTTTGCTTGTGTTAAGCCAAGCACTTATGAGCACCACATCTTCCTTCGTGACCAATTCCTACGCCTCTTCTATCTTGGTTGTCTCTTCAGCTTGAGTTGGAGCATTAGTCCACTGGAACTAAAAAGAGGAACTTCGAAGATCCAAGAGCTATGCTTTGGAGATAGATCACACTGCTACTTTAACGATCCATAAAACCTGAAGACTGAGTAAATGGATTTGAAGAATCCATTCCTACTTTCTGGTGGAGAAATGAGAAGGAGAGAGTGTTTTTCAGAAAAAAAAAGAGAAAAGGAAAAAAACAGAAGAATGGTAAAGGACAGAGCAAAGGATAAAGAAAGAGATAGAAAATGAATGAGTAATGGAGAAACAAAGAGATGAAGAAAGACGAGCTGTGTTTAAGTGTGTTGAAGTGTTTAAAGTCTGAGTGTGTTGCTTTCATTTATAACAAATGTGAGTGTGTTTAAGTGTTTCAAGTGTGTGGTGTTAGCAATAAAGTCTTACCCAATCTAAAACAACCAAGCATTGATCACATTAAGTTAGTACATCCTATTAGACAACCCTAATTAAAGCTAACTACCAAGATACTAGACTCTACCAAGCATTGATCACTTAAGTAAATGTGATGTCGATGAACAAGCTAACCATGTTAACATCTACAACCAATTTCAACAGATTATTGGTTGTAATCGACAAGTAAACCAGCAATCTCAATTTAGCTTCCATAATGGCTTCCTATCGGGGTTTAAACAGGCGAAGATGCGAAACCGAAAATCATCGTCCGGCTCAATGATTACAAGAAAGAGACAAAACCAATCCGTGCACGAGACTCGCCATTGGATAGAGGACACAAGGAGATGCCTTCCCAATTCAGCGAACTAGATGCGGTTATTAAGAGGAGGAGCGTCCGGTTAAGAGGAGGAATCATATCGGTGAAGATTGTAACATCGAGCGTGTATAATCGCGAGAAGGAGCAGCGAGATTGGGATCCTGGGATAATCGTTCGGAGAGGGAAGTGAGGCCGAGGAAGTCGCGGGGAAAGCTGTTGTCGTTGAGGTTATCAATTTGGGAACCAAATCGCCAAACGAGAGACGAGGCGGAGAGAAATTTGGGAATCAATTTTTTTAAAATACTCGAGAAAGTGACACGTAGGTTTAGAGTTGGTTCAAAAATCCAATTTTAGAACCATATCTATCTTTATTTCATCTTTTTATTTAATTTTCAGCTTTTAATTAGATAGAACCATGGTATGTTGCCTTCCAGATACCACGTTGGAGCTGGTCTAAACCCAACAATATAAATCAAACCTTCACACACTTGACCTCTCCTGCGTCTTGGGAAAACCCAGTAGTAGCCTAATGACCTAAAACATGGTCCCCTTCTTACATGTGTGAATTGGACCACACTCAGTAACTTAACATGAAAGCACGTGTAGGTCTCCGTTAGTCCTTTGCCCTACAACAACATCTTCACCAGTCCTTTGTCCAGCACAATACAATCTACGCGGTATCTATAGTAAATCATCCATATTTATTCGGTTAAATATTATAAGATGGGAATAATAAATCATTTAGAATACATTCCATATTAAATAAAAAATTCAGAGCTTCATTTCAGTCCTATTTAGTTCTCTCTCTCAGTTATTGATCATATAATCTTAACAAACAATTTAACTTAAATATGGCTAAACTAATTATTTAATTAATAATATTTGCTAGCTCAAGGATCAGCTGTTAATTGAGCACAAGATGTAACACGCTTTGAAAGCCAAGCTAAACTGCATATCTTATCTCCCTCTGTTAAGGACAATTTGTTATTTATCACCTAGCCTCCCATTCTATGCTTCTGGGAACAGTGTAGATATGTTGGGTTGGTCACGCGATTTGGATCTTTTTCAGAGTGATATTATTCCCCATTTTACTTTTCATGATATCTTATTGAGTTGTAACAAATCTTTCGGAGCGCAAAAATGTTTGCATGACAACACTCTTGAATAATTTGCTTAGTGGTCTTCTTCAAAATTTGAGGCTTATATTTGTAATAACATCACAGTGATTTCAGAGGGTTTCTCTTAAGATTAATATAGGAAATATATAGTCAATTAAACAAAATACTTTGAAATAATCAAAACTTTCTAATTGTAGGTGTTGGGCTGAACCAAAAATTAACCTGGAGGCAGCTTTAAAATGTTTCCTTATATGATGCAGCCATCATTTCTACTCTACTACCTATCCCGACCCCTTCTCGTATTTCACGTCACTTACAATTCCTTTTGCTTTATTGATCTATCTTCTCATCTCATGTGTAGCAGCAATAAATACCATACAGTCCAATTTTAAGATGCATACAAACTAAAAGATGTAAAATACAATATTTAATGATTAAAAATAATTAAATACACATCTTTTGCATATAAACATTTTCAAATTTTCTTCGTGTAAAGAAAAGATTAGTAAATGTTATCACATATTTATATTATAGCTAAAGATGTCGTCCGTCGCCGTAGTTTAATTTATAAGCTTACTCTTGAAAATAAAATATTTTTCTAAAAGAAAAATAAATATAACTGCAACTGTAACTCGACTTTTAAGCAAAAAAAAAAAACTCGACTTACTTATTTTGGATGATATGAGCTGAGTAAAATCACGTTGTTTCAGACATTGCTCGCTACAATCGGCGAATGGTCTCATGTCCCGACACCTGTTGCCTTCTCCACGGGTTCTATATTATATTCGTGTGGAATACGCTCTGTTTCTATTGAGCGTGGTTCACATGTCACGACTAAGTCTTGCATCAATCTTTGATACGCTGTCTTTGAAAAATATTAAAATGAGCTTTATTTTTCTCTTATTTTTATCAAGCATTTGAATTCCTAAAAATTCCCTAGTTTAGAGTATGTTACACAAATAAATGATGCTCACTGTAAGATGGTGGATACACGAATTAGGATCCAGCTGAAAATTTGCTATCACTTGCACAGTATACTAATAGTAGATATACTCTGAATGTAATTAGTGTATTACAATTCTGAAAAAGCTGTAGGTTAATAAATAAAGAAGTGAGGAATTGAGGATTATCGAAAGAGGGATGAACCGTTTAATGGGGTTGAAGCAAAACAAAGTCAAGATTAGTAGTAATTACCATACTACTTTGTTGAATTTTTCCTTCTCAATCCAATGCATGCACAGCATCAATCAATCATCCATTCATGCTATAACATACGGTAAGTTTCAGTTACGAACTCTCTCATATTTAAATCACTTAATATCATTCCATTATTAAAATCAAATACTAATAAAATACTCCAGTGGATTAGTGATCTGCATTAAACCCATTTACGGACGCATGTAACATTAGTTTACACACGTACGTCAGAAATGGATGCAAGTGCAAAAGAAATAATAAAGCTTCTACTTATCTTTTTGAGTTTAAAAGGGGTAAGAATAAAAAGTTAAAAGGTAAAAAAACAAAGAAGAAAAAATATACGTTTATTAATTATCTTCATATAGTACCTGGAAATAACAGAAAATCAAAAACAAAGGTAAGTACTTTGCTTGCTTAACAAAAAAGAGATATATACACACTAGACACATTAAAAGAGAGCAGAAACAAGATACACACACTTAAACCTATTTGCCTTTTCTCTTCCTTCTCTCTCTAACAAGAAGCTCTCTCAGTGATCATCATCAATGGCGACTTCTCTCCTTCATGTCAACAGACCAAAACTCTTCTCTCTCCTTCATGTCAACAGACCAAAACCCCGTCAGAAACCCAAACGAGCTTCTCAAACACTTACCTTGTCAACGGCGAGATCCGGACCGAGCCGCCAAAGAAGAGCCGTGGTCGGAAACCTGGATCGAAGACAGCTCAGCAGAACCAGAAGAAACCGACGCTGAGAGGAATGGGTGTGGCAAAGCTCGAGCGGTTTATAGCCGAGGAAGAAAGAAGAAAATGGTCGTCGTCGCCGGAGAAGGAGGAGGAGGAGACACGTCAGCAGCGAGCCCTAACAGCGCTACCCGTTTCCCCGACCGTGGTGTTGTGCTGCAAGGCTTTCCAAGCTACGGTGGTGGACCCACCAACGTCTCTCGGAGGGTATACTCGAAGCAGGTTCCTTTGCGGCGGAGCCGGGTCAGGTCAGATAATGATCGACCCGGTTTGTTCTCCGTGGGGTTTTGTTGAGACATCTGCTCATGAGCTCTCTTCAATCCCAAATCCTCAAATGTATAACGCCTCCAATAATCACTGTGACACTTGCTTCAAGGTCTGATCTTTAAAGGTTTTATTCATCTAAAGAGTTTGATTCATACAACGGTTTTGACATTTTATTATTTGTAGAAGAAACGTTTGGACGGAGATCAAAATGTGGTAAGATCCAACGGTAGTGGCTTTTCCAAATACACAATGATGATTCCTCCTCCTCCAATGAACGGCTATGATGAGCTTCTTCCACCAGATCAGAGGAGCCAAGGCTTCTTTTATGATCAAAGAATAGCTAGATCAGCTCCAGCAGCTTCTGCTTCCTTTAATCCGTATTTTAACGAGGCGACAAATCTTACGGTACTAAAGTCCATCTCGTACATATATATATATATATATATGTATAAAGATGTATATTACATATATAACTGTTGATTTTATTTGGTTTATTAATATTTAATGGTGGGTTTAGGGATATTCAAGGGAGGAGTTTGGTAGCGTAAACCCTAGAAACGGGACAAGAGGTGTGAAGGAGTACGAGTTTTTCCCGGGGAAATACGATGATTTCCATGGAAAATCGTTTCCAGTGGCTACATCAGTAGGTGATTACAGTCCTAATACATCATCCACTATCGATCTGTCCTTGAAGCTTTAAATGTTCTTAAATTTTTGCTCTTTCTCTTTCTATAAATGTTAAACAAATCGTCTTTTTTCTTTTTTGTTATAATGAAGTAGAAGAAAGTATGAATCAGAAGGAAAAAACCTTTTTGGTGTATGCATCTGATGTGTGAATCAAAGAATGATTCAGCTTTTGATTACCCTTTCGGTTGTTTATTATGAGATTTTAACCTAATCACTCAGACATATGTTCTCTGTTCTCTTCCTTAGTTATGTCATGAAACTTCTCTCTCTCTCTAAAGCTGTGTCAGATCTCTTGGGGCTTGGATCCATCTTGTGTATCTTTAGGTAGGCAATAATGATGTCATGATTCATTTTATCACCTAATCCTCGGTTTAGGTACTGGTGTTTCTTATTTTCTTGTAAATTTGATGAGATAAACATATCAAAGTGCTCTTTATTAGAGTTTTCACTATGATATTTGCATAATATAGGGGTTGT
>JAAMPC010000243.1:0-47779 GCA_016771965.1 Brassica carinata | reverse complement strand
CAATGGTAAGTTCTTGAGTTTTGCACAAGAAGTTTAGTTTGTAAACCGGTTGATAAAACGTTAACCGATACTAATCAAACCCAATTTAATGGTACAGTATTGGTTTGTAACTTTCAAAGAAACAGGAGAAGAGTTCAATGATGAAATCTCCATGAACCGGAGTGGTTTTCTATAAACCGGAAACTATGAAAACTAAACCGAAAGTAAACAGTAAACCAGATTGGCATTTCAGGTGTTGTTGCTATAAATACATGAGAAGAGAGGGAGAGTCTGTTTGAAAAAAACCGAAAGCAGAGCAGAGGATTGTTTCTTCTTGAACTCTCGTCTTCTTCGTCTTTGGCTTCAAGATAATTACTGTTCATCGGCGAGATCAGTGGAGAAAGATGGGAAGATACTTCACGAAGAGGATGATTCTGCTTCTCACCTCGATCATGTTGCTTCCTCTCTTGATCTCTTCTTCTTCTGGTAAAGTTTCAATCTTTGGTAAAGTTTCCATCTCTCAGTTCTTTTGCATCATCTTGGTTCGTCATCATGCGTCAAACCCTTTTTGAAATTGAGTATTTGCTATGTTGTACTCATAATGTTTGGATCTTTCAGTATCATCTTTAATACCTTTTGATCCACGGAAACCGTTTCAAACAGAGTACTCTGTTTCATGCGTTTAGCTATCTTGAAAAGAATGAAACTTCGCAAAGAAACAGCGTATGCAACACAAACTTTGTTGAATCTTGAGCGCTGTTGTTCTTCAGGTGCACCAGATAACTCTACCAAGAACGGAGTAAGCATTATTAAAGAAGGACGCTTTCCATCATCCGAATCAGAAGGAAAGCTTCCCAAGCTTCTCAGCCTAAGTCTTCGGTGTAGCAAAGCGAGATTACCCAGCATGCTCCTGTTCCAGATCCTCGATGGCCATATCTAGGGCGCTGGTCAGCAATCGACACCCATCGTTCCTGCAAATCCACCTTCGATGGTGAAAAGCGAGAATGGGGCTTCTCTCACTTCGTCACCGGTCCTCCTCCGGCTGCCGATGCCACCGTCTCAACCTCTCTTGCACTGGAACCACTGGCTCCTCCTATTTCTGCGACCACCACCCATTCTTCTCATCAGTCTTCACCTCCACTGCGGTATTAGCCGCTTGCAGCTATGAACTCTCCTCTTCCGACTGGTTCTCCTACTCAAGAACTCAATGAAGTTGCTGAGAGAACTTTAGCGGAAACTCTGAATTGATGGTTCTACGAGATCGAAGATAGTGATGTCGTGCCTGAAAAGAGAGCGTCTTTGTCGGTTCTTTAGGAGCTTGGTCGAAGCCACTCCATTTCACGCCCCACCTACTACTTATGAACCTGCCATTCCAACGCCGGCTTTTCGAAGCAATCAAAAGCCAAATTGCTTCCTTGGCCTTCGCAGAAAACAACTACTGGTTGGTCGACAAAAGAAGCATTGTCCTAATCAAGCAACACCTCAATTACGCAGAAAAATTCCGCCACCGGCTCTCAAAGATGATGGAAGTCTTCGGTTCCCATGGGCTGCCAGGATGAATCAATCTTGAGAAACCTCTTCGTCGTCTGGAACCAACTTACGGCCCGGATGGTATTCCTCGGTGACAATTCCTTCTAAGGTTCTTAAGTTAGGACCGGATATAGTGAGGAATACATTATAGGAAAATTCCATAGGTGCTCAAGCCCACCAGGGGTCTTGTTCATGCTGTCTTGAATAGGTTATGGGGCGGAATGTAAGATATCTTGCCGGAAACTAGAGATTCGTCTTTTTATTCATATTCCTCATAATAATACCGTAATTGGGTAGTCCAACGAGGTGTTTGGCATGTGGATGGCTGTCTCCTTTTGTGGCCCCTTGGAGTCCCGTAACTCGTTAAAAACACCTGAGATTTCTACACTGCGGTATGGGTGACCCTCAAAAATATACCGGACTCATGCTTCTAGATTGGGTATCAGTCATATAGCCTCAGGTTTGGGAGAGCCAATGCTTACTCACAGGCCTCGTTTAGATCCAACATTTATGGGGAAGCTAAAATTTTAGTAGAGATTGAGTTGGACAAACCATTCCCCAAGCAAATTGCGCTTGGCGACAAGCAAGGCAACATTTACTTGGTGGAGGTTGAGTACTCTTGGATACCTAGTGCTTGTGAAAGATGTGGAGCTCTTGGGCATAAAGAAAAAGATGTCTACTACCTGTTAAGACTCTTGGACCAGATCTTGTTACAAAGGATACTCGGACACAATGAAGAAGTCCCAATGGTGGATATAACTAACCTGTTCAGGAAACCCCTATTACCCGGCTACCAACTTGGCACAAAACCAAATCTCTACTGCCACATCATCGCCGGAGACTCCAAAAAAAATCTTTGCCTACTAGTCTCTCGAGGATCCAAGTAGGACCTTCCACCAATTTACATGAGGTACATTCTATCCATCGCTCTAAGTCGGATAATACTTTGCTATCGTTGCTTTGTCTGCACCATCTCCGTCACATATTATGGAGGAAACTCCATCTCTAGTTCACTTCTGAAGCCTCTAACTCTTTAGAGAAGGAGCAAAGTTTTGGGGAGAGTTTTAACGAAGACTCACCTCACTCTCAAAACATTTATCATATCCATCTGAGAACCAACTCGGTTGTGGAAGTGATACTGGTCGCTTATTGGTTGGAGAAACATCTGGTTATAACATAACAGAGGAGGAAGACCAATAAAACCGACCAAAAAGTTCAAGAAATGGAATGGACAACATTAGAGGAAAAGGTAAACGAGGTCGTCGTGGCCGAGGGACCCTTTATCGCTAATGTTATCATGTTTGTTCTCTTGCTCTTTATGATTCATTCTTGAATCGCCTATTGGGATATGTTCCTTCTTTGGTTGTTGCATACTTTATCAAACTTATGGCGAAAATCTCATACTTGTATTACGTTTTAAAATTTTATTATGAAAGCCTGTTACAAAAAAGTGACTAGAAGTTTTTTTTAATTATGGTGCAATTGGAGAAATTTGACAGGTGAAGTTTGACAGATGGCGCACGTTTTTTAACATCTGCATGCATATATGTTCTCACAAATATGAAATAACTACCTTGGTTGTTGGTAAGGACATGGCGGAAACGATCCACGTGATTTAGGTTGATATTAACTTTTTTGCCCATCACTATGATTAAACATATATTTATGTATTATTCATACAAACTAATAATTCAATTAGCTATATTCATCCTCATCCGAGTGGATATAGTGGCGCTCTCCCAAAAATAAAAACATTTATCGGAATATTGGATTGAATCTTGTAAAATTATAATACAGTAATCCGAATATAACTTATTTATGGAAATAATTCAGCAAACCCTAAAAATTCTTGCTCGGGTCCTATTTCCAACTATACACCAAAATCTTGGAAAACAATAGAACATTTCGACAGGTGCTCATGCTCGAGAATAGCAAACATAGAATCTTTTCCAGATTTTGATATATATGCTAAAATTGACTACAACTCAGACCTGTTAGAAATATATAAAAATGTTATTTAGAGTCTACATTATGTTTCTTGATCCAATATAGTGAAAACGACCTACAACAATATTGAACTGGTCTTGCTAAAAATATATTAATTTCATTCAGTTAGTGATGTGAAGAATTACTTAATTACACCATCAAATGCTTGAAATATCGTTGCATAATTTTGATACTTGGTTAATAGAAGGAAAAGTGTTATTGAAAGGTGTGGTGCGCAAAATATAGACTCTTAAAGGAAGTTTTGAATTTTGATATTGATAATGCTGGCTATGAAAGAATCAGGTTTAGTATAAAAAAACCAGGTGGGTACGTATTAGTATCATAGACCACGTGTTTAATATCTACAAAACTTAGGTACGTTTGATACGTTCCTAATGCCCTGAAGGGGTGGGGGTGTAAAGTTACAAAGTTTTTTGTTTGTTTCTTAAGAGCTACAAACTTAAGTTGTTATTGCATTCGTACTATTACATTGCTAATAAGCCAATCCCTTTATGATTTAAAGTTTAAACCCTCCTTACTATTTTTCAACAATTTCTGTAAAATTATGTAAGAATATTGATAGTGTACTTTAATTAAGCGAGAAGAATAACTCCGTCCAACAGTTTCTAAATCTTTCCCTTAAGATCATACCTTGTCACTTTGTTCTGGTTCTGTTTAATTGTTTTGATTTTATGTTCTTACTTCCTTTGTTTTTACAAAGCATGGTACCATCTCTTTGAGTTCAGAAGTTTTTAAAAATGAGAAGAATAACTCTAGACAACCAAAAGAAAACTTTACTTTCCAAAATTACCATAATTCTAAAGAAATATTTCATATATACATGGTTATGAAAACAGTAGGCCAGTCATTCAGATATGATATGTACGTATATATGTAAGAACTAATTAAGAAGTGAACATTGTGTTAGAAGAACATATGATTTATTTTAATTATGTGGATATCAATCAGTCTACACATGCATGTCAGTATTTAGGTCACGTATGAAATCATGGGCTGCTGGAGTGACTCATGCGTGCACTGATTATAGTCACGACTAAAATAGTTGTAACATTCGAGTTGTGATATGTGATATGTGATATGTCGAAAGACTTAAAAGAATTGATTTAGGTTAGTTATGTAAAAGTTGATTTACCTTTTTAACATATCCTAAAAGAATTCCGAATTAATCGTGGTTGAATTGGAGTAGTAGAAGAATGGGTGACATATTGGGAAGTGATTCGCGATATCGCGCGGTAAAGTAGGCAAATCACGGAAAAGTCATGTGGTGATTGGGTCATGAAACAATGATTTCAACCTTTAGAAAAATTAACGACCGACCGGCCGCCGATGGGATGAGACTCACGCAATTGAGAAGCGGGCGATGGGTGGCCCATTAGCCGTGGCGGTTGGGACGTTACAATTGTATTCTCTAGCTCTATGTTAATTGATCTTATTACCAGCTTGTGATTTTAAACTTTGCGTCGAGAGTACGATCTCTACAAACATACACTTGGATTCATGCACGCAGGAACAAATTGTGGATAGCCAAAATGATTTCATTTGTTGTTAAAGTAACGAGAAGACGAAAAGTTGCGGTCAATCTATCATAAGATAAAATGAAAAAGACTAAAGAGTGACGGTTAGTTTTGAACGACTTCGATCATGCGATTTATACGTCATCATCAAAAGACAAGAAGATAGTTACATGAAAGATTAAATATAAAAAAAATTATACCATTTTTATTGTATTTTAAATACTATTAACATTTCAAATTCAACCACATTAATTTCTAGTAATAATTTTGTTAGTAGAAATCAGTGATTGAGCTTTGGATGACATTTTATAATTTTACAACGGATCCCACACAAGAGTCGCTCGTTTTAATTAGGTATGGACTAAAAACTCTTATCTGATATTTCAAGTGTAAAATAAGTGGCGTCAGTTAGAGCATCTTTATCACTCCGAGAGTCTCTGAAGAAGGGTCCACGAATTTGAAAAAACGGTGTGTTAATGTGGCAGAATAAAAAAAGGTGTGTTGTGTGGTTTTCAGATCGTTTATGAATTCCACCGACACGTAGCGGCCCGATGATCGACGCTTTTTAATTTATTTATTTTTAATCCGAAGAAAAAAAATTAAAAAATCTTTAATGGAATTTAGGGATAAAGATGCTCTTACTTGTTACCTGTTGTAAGCTCTCTATTCATCAAATATTGAGTACACGAGTTGACCATACAAATTACGAAATGAGTATTGACTAAGTTAGTAAGCAACTTTGGATCTTCGCATATTTATTGACTCCAATTTTCACGAGGGTTTTTGGCAGGTGAACTCTACCTAAAACAACTCCACAGATAATGGCTTTTTATTATACTTGGCAAATAACTATTCATTCACAATCTATAGAAGGGGAAACAAATCAAATTTACACTATTTCAAATATACATTATCAAGCCCCTTTTTGTCGTTGCCTACATGAACAGAAAAAAATGACACATGTTTGGTAGAACCAAAAAGATACAAAAGGCATTGATAAATGAATGCACCATCTGCTTCTAGGATATACTAATTAACTACAAACTCAGAATTTGTAGTCACAGTTAAATTCTGTTTATGTGCATGTAATCAACATATAATATTGTGCATTGACTGCATTCTTATGTTTTATATATAGGTTTTGGTCCAAAAAATTACTCGAGGTTAAAAATTATAATGCATTATTATATGGAAGACATTATATATCTCAAATGATTCTAACACTATGATATATTAGACATATAGTGTCAAAGTGGTTGATTCTCTTAGATATAAAAACTCTTATCATAGCATAATCAAAATGTTATATATATATATATATATATATATATATATATACATACTTAATTAAAGTAAAATAAAGGATGCACAGATGAAATTTCTACACTGTTTGGATAGTTCTCTGATTTTTATGTTCGATTTTTTCAGCCAAGGTATAAATGTTTTCATTCATATATTTTTCTTTATAACATCATTTATAAGTAAGTTTATATATATATCCTGAATTCCTCAAATATATCATAAGTATCATAGAAGAATAATATTTGTCTAAAACTGTATTGGTTGTTCGGCTGATTTTTAAGTGCATATATAACACGAGGAATTTTGGCAGGTCACCAATAAAAACAGTTAGAATATTTAAAAATCCCATCCAAAAATTATTACCAAACATTCTATTAAAAATATAAATATTTTGAAACGTTGGAATCGTCTAAGTTTTCAACAATGGTGGTAGTAATCAAGATGGACCCGACCCACGCTGGCTACGCACACATCGGCTACCAACATTTTCCTTCCTTCCTTTTTCTTTCCAACACATGAGGGTATTAAAGTCATTCCACCTAACACAGCGACCAGTAAAACCATATAAATTGGAAGGTGAGGCTCTAATCCATGCAGAGAAAACAATAACACACAACATACTTTGATTCTTCTTCTTGTCTCTCTCTGTCTCCTCTCTACAAATATACACTTGGATTCATGCACGCAATAACATATCGTGGATAGCCAAAATGATTTCATTTGTTAAAGTAACGAGAAAGACAAAAGTTGCGGTCAATCTATCATAAGATAAAAAAAAAAAAATTAAGAAATCCCATTTGGGGTTTTAAGGATAATGATGCTCTAACAAAGGTTATTTTTTTGGGGGTGGGGGTGTAAAGTTACCGGACAAAGTTTTTTTTTTTGTTAAGAGCTACAAACTTTAAATTGTTATTGCATTTGTACTATTAAATTGCTAGTAAACCAATCTCTTTTATGTCGTTTAGAGTTTAAACTCTAGTTACCCTTTTCCGCCGAAAAAATCTTCGCATAAACAGTGGTGTTCTCAGAGCACTTCCAATAGTAAGAGCATGATTAATAGGCGTTTTTAAGGTGGAATTCTTAAAAGAATATAAGAAACTGTCTCTTAACTTTTAATTAAAAAAGTTAAGAACCAGATCTTAAATATCTTTCCGCTAAGAACCACCCATTATGATTCTCTAAGAGATCATGGAAGTTTCTCAAAAAAATAATTAATATTATAATTATTCATTTATGTTTTATTTTCTTAAAACTAGTTAAAGCAGCTTACTCTCTTTAATAGAATGATATGTGTTCTTTGAGTATGCTAAATAGTTTTTTAAAACCTCTATTTTAAGAATTTTTTTCCATTCTCTCTTCTAATTTGTTTTTTTCTTGAAATGTTTAGAATTTCTCCTAATACTATGGTTGGAGGTGCTCTTACTATTTTTCGACAATTTCTGAAAAATTATTGTAAGAATATTAATAGTGTACTTTAATTAACTGAGAAGAATAACTCTAGGTAACAGAAAAAAAAAACATTCTACTTTCCAAAATTACCATAAATTTAAGGAAATATTTCATACATGGTTATGAAACACAGTAGGGCCAGTCATTCAGATTCGACATGTGCGTATATATGTAAGAACTAAGAAGTGAACATTTTATTAGAAGAACTTACGATTTATTTTAATTATTTGGATATCTATCACTCTACACATGCATGTCAGTATTTAGGTCACGCATTAAATCATGGTTACCTGGAGTGACTCATGCATGCACTGACTATAGTCATGAGTAAAATAGTATTCTCTAACTCTTATGTTAACTGATCGATCTTATTACCACAATACCACCTTGTGATTTTAAAGTCTATTTGAGAGTCCGATCTCTACAAATATACACTTGGATTCATGCACGCAATAACATATCGTGGATAGCCAAAATGATTTCATTTGTTAAAGTAACGAGAAAGACAAAAGTTGCGGTCAATCTATCATAAGATAAAAAAAAAAAAATTAAAAATCTTTAATGGAATTTAGGGATAAAGATGCTCTTACTTGTTACCTGTTGTAAGCTCTCTATTCATCAAATATTGAGTACACGAGTTGACCATACAAATTACGAAATGAGTATTGACTAAGTTAGTAAGCAACTTTGGATCTTCGCATATTTATTGACTCCAATTTTCACGAGGGTTTTGGCAGGTGAACTCTACCTAAAACAACTCCACAGATAATGGCTTTTATTATACTTGGCAAATAACTATTCATTCACAATCTATAGAAGGAAACAAATCAAATTTACACTATTTCAAATATACATTATCAAGCCCCTTTTGTCGTTGCCTACATGAACAGAAAAAATGACACATGTTTGGTAGAACCAAAAAGATACAAAAGGCATTGATAAATGAATGCACCATCTGCTTCTAGGATATACTAATTAACTACAAACTCAGAATTTGTAGTCACAGTTAAATTCTGTTTATGTGCATGTAATCAACATATAATATTGTGCATTGACTGCATTCTTATGTTTTATATATAGGTTTTGGTCCAAAAATTACTCGAGGTTAAAAATTATAATGCATTATTATATGGAAGACATTATATATCTCAAATGATTCTAACACTATGATATATTAGACATATAGTGTCAAAGTGGTTGATTCTCTTAGATATAAAAACTCTTATCATAGCATAATCAAAATGTTATATATATATATATATATATATACATACTTAATTAAAGTAAAATAAAGGATGCACAGATGAAATTTCTACACTGTTTTGGATAGTTCTCTGATTTTTTATGTTCGATTTTTTTCAGCCAAGGTATAAATGTTTTCATTCATATATTTTTCTTTATAACATCATTTATAAGTAAGTTTATATATATATCCTGAATTCCTCAAATATATCATAAGTATCATAGAAGAATAATATTTGTCTAAAACTGTATTGGTTGTTCGGCTGATTTTTAAGTGCATATATAACACGAGGAATTTTGGCAGGTCACCAATAAAAACAGTTAGAATATTTAAAAATCCCATCCAAAAAATTATTACCAAACATTCTATTAAAATATAAATATTTTGAAACGTTGGAATCGTCTAAGTTTTCAACAATGGTGGTAGTAATCAAGATGGACCCGACCCACGCTGGCTACGCACACATCGGCTACCAACATTTTCCTCACTCCTTCCTTTTTCTTTCCAACACATGAGGGTATTAAAGTCATTCCACCTAACACAGCGACCAGTAAAACCATATAAATTGGAAGGTGAGGCTCTAATCCATGCAGAGAAAACAATAACACACAACATACTTTGATTCTTCTTCTTTGCTCTCTCTCTCTGTCTCCTCTCTACTCGAAAACATGAACACATTTACCTCAAACTCTTCGGATCTCACTTCCACTACAACGCAAACGTCTCCGTTCAGCAACATGTATCTCCTCACAACGCTCCAGGCCTTTGTGGCTATAACCTTGGTGATGCTTCTCAAGAAAGTCTTCACCACGGATAAAAAGAAATTGTCTCTCCCGCCGGGTCCCACCGGATGGCCGATCATCGGAATGGTCCCAACGATGCTAAAGAGCCGTCCCGTTTTCCGGTGGCTCCACAGCATCATGAAGCAGCTAAACACCGAGATAGCATGCGTGAGGCTAGGAAACACTCACGTGATCACCGTCACATGCCCGAAGATAGCACGTGAGATACTCAAGCAACAAGACGCTCTCTTCGCCTCGAGACCCATGACTTACGCACAGAATGTCCTCTCTAACGGATACAAAACATGCGTGATCACTCCCTTCGGTGAACAATTCAAGAAAATGAGGAAAGTCGTGATGACTGAACTCGTTTGTCCCATGAGGCACAGGTGGCTTCACCAGAAGAGAGCAGAAGAGAACAACCATTTAACCGCTTGGGTATACAACCTGGTCAAGAACTCGGGCTCGGTCGATTTTCGGTTCGTCACGAGGCATTACTGTGGAAATGCTATCAAGAAGCTTATGTTCGGGACAAGAACGTTCTCTGAAAACACTGCACCGGACGGTGGACCGACCGCTGAGGATATCGAGCATATGGAAGCTATGTTCGAAGCATTAGGGTTTACTTTCTCCTTTTGTATCTCTGATTATCTACCTATGCTCACGGGACTTGATCTTAACGGCCACGAGAAGATCATGAGAGATTCGAGTGCTATTATGGACAAGTATCACGATCCTATCGTCGATGCACGGATCAAGATGTGGAGAGAAGGCAAGAGAACTCAAATCGAGGATTTTCTAGACATTTTTATTTCTATCAAGGATGAACAAGGAAACCCATTGCTTACCGCCGATGAAATTAAACCCACCATTAAGGTAATAATCACGTTACATTTATTTATAAAACTATAAATATAACACAATTTTATTTTGATTTGAAAATGATTTTTCTTTGGACAAATAATTTGAAAATGTTAAAAAATTAAAACAAAGATTATATGCTAGCTAACACTAGCTATTACTATTCATGTGTTACATGATTAAGAAAATATACTAAAAGAGTCTAAATGTATTTATGAACAATAGGAGCTTGTAATGGCGGCGCCAGACAATCCATCAAACGCCGTAGAATGGGCCATGGCGGAGATGGTGAACAAACCGGAAATCCTCCGCAAAGCAATGGAAGAAATCGACAGAGTTGTCGGAAAAGAAAGACTTGTCCAAGAATCCGACATCCCAAAACTCAACTACGTCAAAGCTATTCTCCGTGAAGCCTTCCGTCTCCATCCCGTCGCGGCCTTTAACCTTCCACACGTGGCACTTTCCGACGCAACCGTCGCCGGATATCACATCCCTAAAGGGAGTCAAGTCCTTCTTAGCCGATATGGGCTGGGCCGTAACCCGAAAGTTTGGGCCGACCCGCTGAGCTTTAAACCGGAGAGGCATCTCAATGAATGCTCGGAAGTTACTTTGACGGAGAACGATCTCCGGTTTATCTCGTTTAGTACGGGTAAAAGAGGTTGTGCTGCTCCGGCTTTAGGTACGGCGTTGACCACGATGATGCTAGCGAGACTTCTTCAAGGTTTCACTTGGAAGTTGCCTGAGAATGAGACACGTGTTGAGCTGATGGAGTCCAGTCATGATATGTTTTTGGCTAAACCATTGGTTATGGTCGGTGAGTTGAGACTCCCAGAGCATCTTTACCCGACGGTGAAGTAAGAGTAAGACGACGGCGTATATATTTTATTAAATAACTTCTACGTACTTATGTAATTAACCAGAGAGTTTGGTCGGTTTCTCCGGTTACCAGAAGATAATCGGTTAATATGTGAACAAACTTGTGCTTGGTTTTGGTTCTTTTCGGTTGGGTACACTTGAATTGTGTGTCCCTTTTCTTATCTTTTAATTTCAATAAATTTTTGTTCTTTTCTATTTCTTGTTTCTTTTTATAATAAGAACCAATTTCTTTAGCAACAAATTTTTTTTATCCGATGATTTGTTAAATAGATCAAGGCCTAACTAGACCCTGTCCTACGTAAAAACAAAAGGCCCAACAAAATGGGCAATAATACAAAACCATTTTAGGCTTATGTACCGTCAAAGAAAAAACTGATAGTTTCCCACCACGTATAGGAATGTCCTGCATTCTGAAACACGTGACAAGATGAGAGTCAACCATCTTCCACCGGCGCTATAGAAGAGAGGTGACAGATCTCCGCCGTCAGCGGAGCCGAAGCTGGTGAAGAAAACTCAAACAAACCAGGATAACCCCGGTGAACAACGGCCGTCGACATCAAAGAGGCGTGACACTGAGTCAAAAGCCGACAAAACGGAGCTGAGGAAGCCACTGCAACCCAGAGTCAAGAGCCAGCTGTCCATCGTCTAAAGAGAGGCGAAAACGCCGGAGTCGGTCGGTTTCAGAGAACAAAAACGATGATCTTTCTCACTCTCAAAACGATCCCTACCCTCTCTGAAAGATTTTTTAGAGATAAAAGAGGAAGAAAGTTCGAGAGAACTCTCTCTCTAGGAGAGGAGAGAGAACAATCTCTTTTCCTTTAGCAACAAATTACGTGTGTTATAAATTGCTTTTCCATCCACTAAATTATTTATATACTCCGTCCGTTTCATAATACTTGATGTTTTGTAATAGTACACAAAGATTAAGAAAATTACATTTTCCTAGAAAAATATTTTAAAGATATAATTTTAAAATCAGTTAACCAATTATAAAAAAAATTGTAAAATCTAATTGGTTGAACAGTTTCCAATAAAGTTAAAGTTAACTTTAAAATCTCAAAACTTCCTTAAAATTTCAAAATTTCATGTAAGTTAAAACAAAACAAACCTTCTAAAACATCATCTATATTGAAACGGAGGAAATATTAAAAAATATAACATGTAGTATCACATAAAAATTGAAAATATTACTATTTTATTTTATTTTGAAATTTAGAGAGATGTACTCCATCCATTTCACAATAATATATGTTTTTTTAAAATATATTTCAATTTTTTTTTACTTTTAAGAGCTTTTATATTAAGTAATAATGATAAATTATAACTTCAAAAAATAATTATATTTATTGGTTAAAATTCATGAAAATAGTGAAACATAAAATAATATATTTAATAATCAATTTGTTTTGAACAGGTGTGAAATCCCCGAAACATAATAATTTGAAAAAAAAAACGGAGGTAGTATAAATTAAAGTCACCATAGATTCAAATCGAGAAGGCCCCATGCGATGCCAATGTTGAAACGAGCCTGTCTCTTCTCCAACCCCAGACTTGTCACCACTACCCGAACACTCTCTTCTTCTTCTTCGTCAAGCTACATCGATCGCCATATCAGTGCGATTCTCCGTGATCAAATCTCGACTCTAGAATCTGTGCGAAAACACAACGCTCTCATCATCACAGGAGGAAACTCGGACAACGTCTTCGTCGCTTCGAAGCTGATCTCATCTTACGCTTCTTTCGGGAAACCAAATCTATCATCCAAAGTCTTCTCTTCGATTCGTCGAAGAGATGTGTTTCTATGGAACTCCATCATCAAAGCACATTCCTCCAACGGAGAGTACCCAAAAGCGCTGTCTTTCTTCTTCTCGATGCTTCTGTCTGGTCAACCGCTCGATCATTTCACTGCTCCGATGGTTGTCTCCGCTTGCGCGGAGCTCTCGTGGTACGACGTCGGGAGATTCGTTCACGGGTTGGTTTCGAAACACGGAGGCTTCGAACGGGACCGTGCGGTGGGAGCTTCCTTTGTTTATTTTTATTCAAAGTGTGGGTTTTTAGAAGATGCGTGCCATGTGTTCGACGAAATGCCTGAGAGAGATGTGGTTGCTTGGACTGCGGTTATATCTGGGCATGTTCAGAATGGGGAGAGCGAGAGAGGTCTTGAGTATCTCTGCAAGATGCATAGTGTTGTTGGTTCTGATGAGGAAAAGCTGAATGCCAGAACATTGGAATGCGGATTCCTAGCCTGTGCAAATTTGGGAGCTTTGGAGGAAGGAAGGTGTCTTCATGGGTTTGCGGTTAAAAATGGTTTAGCTTATTCGACTTTTTCGTTTTATACAAAATGTGGGAGTTCAGCTGAGGCTTATCTTTCTTTCCGTGAGCTTGGTGGTGATCGTGACGAAGATGTGTTTTCATGGACATCGATTATAGCTTCACTGGCGAGATCAGGGGACATGGAGGGAAGCTTCGGTATGTTTTGGGAGATGCAGAGAAAGGGAATACAGGCGGATGGTGTTGTCGTTAGTTGTTTGATTAATGAGTTAGGTAAGATGATGCTTGTCGCTCAAGGTAAAGCCTTTCACGGGTTTGTCATAAGGCGTTGTTTTTCTTTAGACGGTACAGTTTGCAATTCTCTGTTGTCCATGTACTGCAAATTTGAGCTCTCTGTGGCTGAGAAGCTTTTCCGTAGGATTTGTGAGGAAGGAGACAAGGAAGCTTGGAATACTATGGTTAAAGGCTACGCTAAAATGAAATGTGACGTGAAGTGTATCGAGTTATTTAGAAAGATTCTGAACCTTGGCGTTGAGATTGACTCTGCTAGCTTGGTCTCTGTCATATCTTCATGTTCACACATAGGAGCCGTGATACTAGGGAAGTCGTTGCATTGCTATGCTGTCAAGACTAGCTTTGATCTCGCCACTTCAGTGGTGAACTCCCTCATTGATTTGTATGGAAAGATGGGAGATTTGACTGTCGCTTGGAGGATGTTTAGTGAGGCGGATAAGAGCAGCGTTGTCACTTGGAACGCAATGATTGCGTCTTATGTTCACTGTGAGCGATCCGACAAGGCCATTGCGTTGTTCGATAGAATGATCTCTGAGAATTTCAAACCGAGCTCAATAACTTTGGTGACTGTGCTAATGGCTTGTGCCAATACTGGATCTCTGAGAGAGGGCAAAAGATTCATCGGTACATCACTGAAACAGAGCACGACATGAATCTTTCTCTCACAACTGCTCTGATCGACATGTACGCTAAGTCCGGACAGCTTGAGAAGTCACGACAGCTGTTTAACAATGCAGATCAAAAGGATACTGTTTGTTGGAATGTAATGATCTCAGGCTATGGAATGCATGGAGACGTAGAATCGGCTATAGAGCTTTTTGAGCAGATGGAAGAGTCTGATGATGTTGAACCAACCGGGCCTACGTTTCTCGCACTTCTATCAGCTTGCACGCACGCAGGTTTAGTCGAACAAGGCAAAAGCCTGTTCCTGAAGATGCAAGAGTACAACGTGAAACCAAGCTTGAAGCATTACTCGTGTCTAGTGGATCTTCTTCCCGGTCTGGTAATCTGGAGGAAGCTGAAGCCACAGTCATGTCAATGCCGTTCTCACCAGATGGGGCTATATGGGGAACTATGTTGAGCTCATGCATGAGTCAAGAGGAATATGAGATGGGGATAAGAATGGCAGAGCTTGCGGTTGGTAGTGATCCGGGGAACGATGGTTATTATATAATGCTTGCGAACATGTACAGCGCTGCGGGTAAGTGGGAAGAGGCAGAAAGGGCGAGAGATGATGAAGGAAAGTGGTGTTGGGAAGAAAGCTGGACATAGTGTAGTCTATTAGTAGTAGACTAGTAGTGAATCTTTCAAAAGAAATGCGAATTGATTTGGTTATCGTAATTAAACCGATTTTAGTCGATAGTTTTGTAAACAAACCGGTGGTGACCTACCTCTCCGGTTGGGTTTATTTTAATAATAATTTTGAACTAAACAAATAAAAAAAAGGGCTGGGAGTGTGAGAGTCTTTCATTTGAAGAGCGAGTCATTTCTTATCTACCGAGGGCTAGTTATTAAAGGATTCACTCTTCCCGAGTAAACTACATCTATTGTCCGTTGGATAAAATAAATAATTTTGAGAGAAAACCAAAAGACTCTTAAGAGTATTGTCAAAAGACTAGCCATTAGTACACCATTAGTAACGGTAACGTTATTTTCCCAGATCTATATATATCTTTCTTCTTCATTTCAATCTAAATTACACAGTCTACACTACACTCCATTACAGAGGAGATAGACGGTAGATGTAGCGGAGAGAAAGAAGGAGAACATGACATGCAGCCAGCCAGCCAGCTACAATGCTAGGTTAGCTCGTTGGTGACTCAATATCGATCTGTGGGTTTTAGAAGATGCGCGTCATGTGTTCGACGAAATGCCTGAGAGAGATGTGTTCGCTTGGACCGCGGTTATAAACGGGCATGTTCAGAATGAAGAGAGCGAGAGGTCTTGAGTATCTTCGTAAGATGCATAGTGCTTGTTCTGAATCTGATGATGAGAAGCTGAATGCGAGAACGTTGGAATGTGGGTTCCAAGCTTGTGTGAATTTGGGAGCTTTGAGAGAAGGAAGGTGTCTTCATGGGTTTGCGGTTAAAACCGGTTTAGCTTCTTCGACTTTTCGTTTTATACAAAATGCGGGAGTCCAGGTGAGGCGTATCTTGCTTTCCGTGAGCTTGGTGATGATCAAGAAGATGTGTTTTCATGGACATCGATTATAGCTTCGCTGGCGAGATCAGGGAACGTGGAGGGAAGTTTCGGTATGTTTTGGGAGATGCAGAGAAAGGGAATACAGGCGGATGGTGTTGTCGTTAGTTGTTTGATTAATGAGTTAGGTAAGATGATGCTTGTCGCTCAAGGTAAAGCCTTTCACGGGTTTGTCATAAGGCGTTGTTTTTCTTTAGACGGTACAGTTTGCAATTCGTTGCTGTCCATGTACTGCAAATTCGAGCTTCTCTCTGTGGCTGAGAAGCTTTTCTTTAGGATACGTGACGTAGGAGACAAGGAAGCTTGGAATACGATGGTTAAAGGCTACGGTAAAATGAAATGTGAAGTAAAGTGCATCGAGTCGTTTAAAAAGATTCTGAATCTCGGCGTTGAGATTGACTCTGGTAGCTTGGTCTCTGTCATATCTTCGTGTTCACACATAGGAGCCGTGCTACTGGAGAAGTCGTTGCATTGCTATGCTGTCAAGACTAGCTTTGATCTCGCCACTTCAGTGGTGAACTCCCTCATTGATTTGTATGGAAAGATGGGAGATTTGACTGTCGCTTGGAGGATGTTTAGTGAGGCGGATAAGAGCAGCGTTGTCACTTGGAACGCAATGATTGCGTCTTATGTTCACTGTGAGCGATCCGACAAGGCCATTGCGTTGTTCGATAGAATGATCTCTGAGAATTTCAAACCGAGCTCAATAACTTTGGTGACTGTGCTAATGGCTTGTGCCAATACTGGATCTCTGGAGAGAGGGCAAAAGATTCATCGGTACATCACTGAAACAGAGCACGACATGAATCTTTCTCTCACAACTGCTCTGATCGACATGTACGCTAAGTCCGGACAGCTTGAGAAGTCACGACAGCTGTTTAACAATGCAGATCAAAAGGATACTGTTTGTTGGAATGTAATGATCTCAGGCTATGGAATGCATGGAGACGTAGAATCGGCTATAGAGCTTTTTGAGCAGATGGAAGAGTCTGATGATGTTGAACCAACCGGGCCTACGTTTCTCGCACTTCTATCAGCTTGCACGCACGCAGGTTTAGTCGAACAAGGCAAAAGCCTGTTCCTGAAGATGCAAGAGTACAACGTGAAACCAAGCTTGAAGCATTACTCGTGTCTAGTGGATCTTCTTTCCCGGTCTGGTAATCTGGAGGAAGCTGAAGCCACAGTCATGTCAATGCCGTTCTCACCAGATGGGGCTATATGGGGAACTATGTTGAGCTCATGCATGAGTCAAGAGGAATATGAGATGGGGATAAGAATGGCAGGGCTTGCGGTTGGTAGTGATCCGGGGAACGATGGGTATTATATAATGCTTGCGAACATGTACAGCGCTGCAGGTAATTGGGAAGAAGCGGAGAGGGCAAGAGAGATGATGAAGGAAAGTGGAGTTGGGAAGAAAGCTGGCCATAGTGTAGTCTATTAGTAATCTTTTAAAACAAAATGCGAATTATCATCCTGTAATTGCCGGATCTTTCACATTTACTGTACCAATTAGGCATGAGTGTTCGGAGCCACTCTGATTCGGTTCGGTTGATTCGGATTTCCGGTATTATGCTCATAAGTCCCATTAAAATTTTACTAATTTCCAGGTCGAACTTTGTTCGATTCTTTCCGGATTCAGTTCGGATCGGATTATAACCAACGTCTGAAATCGTCCAATTTTTTTTTGAACAAAAACATATTCAAAATATATAAATTACTCAAAAACCGAACTAAAAACTAGTTAAACTACCTAAACTAACTAAAAAGTATTCAAAATAACAAATAAAACAAATTATAATACTGTAAAATATCTAAATTAACTTAATATATATAAAAGCATTAACATATTTAACTAATTTCGAATATGTTCGGATTTTGGTTCGGTTCAGATTCTATCTGAACCCGAAAGTAACAAATCTTAAGTCATGTCATATATTTTTGTATAACGGTTTGGATGCGGTTTCGGGTTTTTCGGTTCGGGTTAAGATCGGGGCTTGGTTTCTAGTACCATTTTCAGTCGGGTTGTGAAACATTATTTTTTCTTTAATTTGATTAAACCGATTTTAGTTGATAGAGTTATGTAATCAAACCGGTGACATACCTCTCCGGTTGGGTTTAATTTTTAATAAAAATAATTTTGAATTAAAAGAAATAAGAAAAAGGGGTTGGAGTGTGAGGAGGCTTTCATTTGTAGAGAGAGCTTTTCTTATCTACCGCACAACTCTCTCTCTCTCTCGCTCTCGCTCTCGCTCTCGCTTCTGCTCTTCTCCCGTCGTCACCCATTCGATAACGGTAAGATTCATCTTCTTTCTCCTTCCTCTGTATTCCTCTTCGCTGTTTGTTCCTCTCTTCATCGCTTGGAATCGTCCAGAAAATGTTGTTTGGTTGATTTTTTTATGCCTCTGTAGAGATTATTACCATCGTGTTTCTTCATAAAGCTTTGTCCTTTGTATGGTTAATATGGTGAAAGTGAAGTTCTTTTAGTTTTTTTTTTCTGAAGTCAAAACTCTCATGAAATGAAATTGCATAAATCTTAATAGGTGTTCGGAAAAGCTTGAATCTTTTATGTGTTTGTTTGTTGAAGAAACTGGGATTGTTGCTAGGTGTTATTTAAAAAAGACTTGTTTGTTGTGTTTGCAGGGGAGTGTAGTATGGCTCTTATACAATTTGGAAGCTCATCATGTGTTGCTCAGTGGGGGATTCGTCGTCCTCAGGTTGCTGTCAAGGCTTCTTTTTATCCAACCAGATTAGAATCTCACCAAGACAAGTAAGAGTCTTTTAACTTAAACATAGCTCTTAATCTTACTGCTTTGCAGAGTTTTATGTATCTTGGAGTCTAATGGAGTTGTCTTTATGTTGATAACCTTTAGCAGTTGTTGTATCAGCCAAATAAATTGTTTGGGAGCTTCACAGTCGAGTATGTTCTCACATGGCTCCTTCCCCTTCTTGTCACTTGTAACGGGGCAGTCCCGTAATACACATTCTCGTAGAGGTGCTCGCTTCACAGTTAGAGCCGATACTGTATGTTCACATTCTCTTTCTTTTGATATTGAATGATGATGATGGTTCTCTCTATTTGTTATATAATTTGCTGAATGAAGTCATTTTGTTGTTTTTGGCTAAAGATTTGATTGTTTTTCAATTTACAGGATTTCTATTCTGTCCTAGGAGTCTCCAAAACTGCAACCAAAGCTGAGATTAAAAGCGGTATGTCAATTCCTTTTTCTCTATCAATGATTCCATTTGAGCTTTCATTTGTTCTGCTTTTGAGTTGCGGTTTTTCAAAATTTAAGCAAAGGATAATTGTTTTCTCCTCTCCACCTATTTTTTTCAGCTTATCGAAGCTCGCTAGGAGTTACCATCCAGACGTGAACAAGTAAGTTGAAGCTTTAGCATCTATGATAAAGTGTCTATATGAGTTTGGTGTGTTTCTTTATTACAATATTTGCAACTCTTTGGTTTAGTTTTCCCTACATGATCTGAACATATAACCACCAGCCTTTAAAAATATGACAACATGGTCTAAGAAGCTAAAGAACCCTGAAAACATTTTTAAAAAGTATTAGTGTTCACTGTTTTGTTTATACTTATGACTACAGGGATGCTGGGGCAGAAGATAAATTCAAAGAAATAAGCAATGCATATGAGGTGAGTTCCATCTTCTTCTTTTAATGCCTTTAGCTCTTTTATTACTAGCGCCTAAAACCTGTTTGGTTTTGGTTGCAGATCTTATCAGATGATGAGAAAAGATCTCTATACGACAGGTACGGCGAGGCAGGAGTTAAAGGCGCAGGAATGGGAGGCATGGGGGTACATACATATATACATATATATACACTTCTTCTTTAAGACATGTCAATCAAAATGATCTAAAGAAGCTGCTTTTATTTAACTTTTGTAGGATTACAGCAACCCCTTTGATCTATTCGAATCTCTCTTCGAAGGAATGGGCGGGATGGGAGGTGGAATGGGCAGCAGAGGCGGCTCAAGAAGCAGAGCCATCGACGGCGAAGACGAGTACTACTCCCTAATCCTGGACTTCAAAGAAGCCGTCTTCGGCATCGAGAAAGAGATAGAGATCTCCCGGCTAGAGAGCTGCGGGACCTGCAACGGCTCAGGAGCCAAAGCAGGAACCAAACCGACCAAATGCAAAACATGCGGCGGCCAAGGCCAAGTCGTTGCCTCAACAAGAACACCCCTCGGCGTCTTCCAGCAAGTCATGACTTGCTCTCCCTGCAACGGCACAGGAGAGGTTTCAAAACCCTGCGGTGCTTGCTCTGGAGACGGACGCGTGAGGAGGACTAAAAGGATCAGTCTCAAGGTTCCAGCTGGTGTTGATTCAGGGAGCAGGTTGAGAGTGAGAGGAGAAGGGAACGCAGGGAAGAGAGGAGGATCGTCTGGAGATCTGTTTGCTGTTATTGAAGTGATTCCTGATCCGATCTTGAAGAGGGACGATACTAATATATTGTATACTTGTAAGATATCGTATGTGGATGCGATCTTGGGGACGACTTTGAAGGTTCCGACGGTTGATGGGACGGTGGATTTGAAAGTACCCGCGGGGACGCAGCCGAGCACGACGCTGGTGATGGCGAAGAAGGGAGTTCCGGTGTTGAACAAGAGTAAGATGAGAGGGGATCAGTTGGTGAGAGTGCAGGTTGAGATACCGAAGAGGTTGAGTAAAGAGGAGAAGAAACTTGTTGAGGAGCTTGCTGATATGAGCAAGAACAAGGTAGCTAATAGCAGGAGATAAAAAGATTCATCATCATCATCCTCTGCTTTGTGATCTTTCTATTGGTTCTTCTAGTGATGAAGAAGAAAAGACTTATTATTAGGTGAGAGGAAAATTGAAGAAGACTTTCTTTGGTTTTTTCCTCTATAATTTTTGTTTTTTTGTCTTGCTTATACTTTTTAAAAACAGGCTTTCATGGTGGGATTGATCAGGGCTCAGAATAGGTCTTGTTTGTATTTGTACTGCTATTCATATATTTTAATCTTCTTCTTTTTTTGATTGATGAGTGATTTATATCAAACACAAACAAATGTACCAAAGATCATACAAAGAAAAAAAATGAAAAGGAGATGAATGGTCTGTAGTATTATTGAAGCTGCATTGACAATGGTTTGAAGCAGAGGGTTTCCACATCGTTCAGTCTAACGAACAAAGACAAAAACAAACACCCTAAACTCCTTTAGGGGACAAAGCAAGCTGTATTAACAAAATTTAACAGTTGGATTTAAAAAGACCGCGTTTTGGCTACGACTCCCAACTTTTTGAGATATAAAAATATAGCCGTTACGGGTTGCACAAAAAAATAATAATATAGCCGTTACGTGCTGCTCTATAAATATACACACACACAACACGACCAAAATCGAAACACAACTATAATCAGACAAACAAACCCAACCATTATCCATGTGTCCGATCAACGCCTCACGGAAGAAGAAGAAGACCGCTAATGTCAAAATACAACAAATCTCCAACCTCCTCCACTAAAACTCTCTCTGTATCCCGTTTCTGTGCAAAGCCCAAAGACCAAACCGGTTTCGAAAAATCGATCAAAGACTGTCTCCAATTCCCCGTCCGGAGAATCACTCGTTGACTCGGTGGTGGTGGAGCTCCAGTTTACATGGCCGCCGCCGTCCTCCTCCAGTACCTCACTGCTGCTGAAGTAAGTCTCCCTCTCGATCCAGATCTGATTTTGTTTTAGAGCTATAGCGAAAATCATTGTCTGATTTTTTAAAATTTGTGATTCAGGTGTTAGAGCTTGCTGCCAAAAAAAAAGCAAAAAGTCGACTATCATTTCCAGGCATCACTTTTTAATGGCGACTAGAAACGATGAAGAGTTGGGATAAGCTTCTCCCAAATAGCATCATCTTATATTTTTTTTTTTTGTTTTTTTGGAGGAATTTTGTTTGTTTTTTGTCATCGGTAGTAAGTTAGTTAGTTAGAGAGAGAGGGAGGGGAGGAGAGTGAGAGAGGAGAGGGGAGAGCGGAGGAGAGAAGCTGGGAGATGTGAGAGAGAGACGCTCAGCGAGGAAAGGCGCCAGGAGCGCCAGCGAGAGAGCGGGGAAGAAGCGTCTGGAGGGGGAGGAGGGCCTGGAGGAAAGGAGGTGGGGAAGGCCGGGGAAGGCGCCCGGGGAAGGGAAGAGGGCTCGAAGAGGAGGGAGGGGAGAAGCAGGGGAAGGGGAGGCTGAGAGGAGAACCTGGGAGGGAAGGCGTCTTGAGGAAGGCGTCGCGGGAGAAGGCGTCGGAGAAGGGCCATGGAGCGAGAAGGCCAAGTGATGAAGGTCCTTGAGGGAGAAGGAAGGTCAGCGGTAGAGGGTGTGGAGAACATCGAGGAGAGGATAAGCGGGAGAGGGAGAGAGTCATGACGAGGAAGAGGTAAGCGGGATAAGGTAGAAGTCCGCGAGGTGCGAGAGAGGAGATCGATGGAAGGGAGTGAAGGTCGCGAGAGGATGTGGAGAATCTCGGGAGAGGAAAGCGAAGTCTGTGAGGAAAGCGGGAACGGGGAGAGCGGAAAGAAGATAGGAGAGAGGGAAAGAAGCGGGTGGGAGAAACGAGTCTTGATGCATGTGGGAGAGAGCACTTGGAGAGCGAAGATTTGTTATATATTTTCAATGTTTCTATTGTTTATCCTTTGTGAAATATGATTACCTTTCATATGTTCCATTTCCATTATGTTTGAGTGGTTGTGTGCCCCAAGATTATGTATGCCTTTTTTTTTTTTTGGATTCACAAAGAATTGTTAAAGTGCATTTGTTTTCCTCCCTGGATTCGTAATTGATGAGTTTTGTAGGATTGCGAAGGATCCTCACTTCGAAAGACTTACCTACCTTGTGTTGTACACAAAGGACATATGCTGATGACTGTCTCGTTGACAGAGTTACTCAGGTAAATGCTTCCGCTTTATCTTGCTCAAGCGACTTGTGTGCCCGTCATAAGTTTGGGAACTTTGCATATCCTGAGTAACAACAAAACTTGACCCATCAAGACCATGAACATACATCATTTTAGCACAGTTTACTAATCTGCGAACATACATCATGCATAATCTAAGAATATATCATCAAAACCTACCTCGTTATGAATTGTATTTGAAGAAATGATATGTTTGATTCATCTTCAGGAACGTGTGTAACACAGTGCTCACCTTGATGTAACATTGGTTGTTCATTTCAGGATTGACTAAATGTCAGGAGGGTGTGATTTCGATGCTAGCTAGTGAGTCAAACAAAACAATACTCAGCAGTTGGAATCTTTCACTGCATTTTAGTATACCATGCTCAAGGATAAGGATATGGCACCTCTCAAGGTTGAAGACGAGACATAGCTTGATAATGTATTGAGTCAAAGTTCATCCGAAAGGACTTACGGGCAGGCTTAATCTTATTTTAATGCAGTTTAAAATTGTAATTACTTTGGTGGATCTCTTTGGGATGGAACAGATTCTAAATCTCGTTTACTTTTTCAATTTGGTTCTCGTAATTAAACCGATTTTTAGTTGATAGTTTTGTAATCGAACCGGTGACCACCGCTCCGGTTTGGGTTTATTTTAATAATAATAGTTTTGAATTAAAGAAATAAAGAAAAGGGTTGGGTGAGTGTGAGAGTCTTTCATTTGAAGAAGAGAGAGCTTTTCTTATCTACCGCACAACTCCTCTAGCTTCTGCTCTTCTCTTCGCTTCTCCCGTCGTCACCATTCGATAACGGTAAGATTCAGCTTCTTTCTTCCCCCTCTGTATTCTTCACCGTTTGTTCTCTCTTCTTCGATTGGAATCATCCAGAAGATGTCATTTTCAAAGTATCCATGGTTGATTTTTTTTTCCTCCGCAGCACACAGCTCGTGTTTTAAAGAGAATTCAATCGTATTTCTCCATGAAGTTGTGTCCTTTCTATGGTTGATATGGTGAAAGTGAAGTTCTTTTTGTTTTGTATGAATTCTGTTCTCGGGTCAGAGTTTCATGAAATGAAATTTGCATAAATCTTATTAGGTGTTTGAAAAAGATTGAATCTTTTATCTGTTGTTCCTTCGGGTTTGGTTGTTAAAGAAACTGGAATTGTTGCTAAGGGTTATTTAAAAAAAAAAAGAACTTGTTTATGTGTGGCAGGGGAGTGTAATGGCTCTTATACAATTTGGAAGCTCATGTGTTGCTGCTGCTCAGTGGGGATTCGTCGTCCCTCAGGTTGCCGTCAAAGCTTCTTTATATCCAAGCAGATTGAATCTCACCAAGACAAGTAAGAGTCTTTAACTTTACCATGCCTTAATTTGTTGAGATTGCTTCTGACCATTGCATACGAGGAGTATTGCTGTAAAGTTTGAAGTTTTACTGCTTTGTAGAGTTTTATGTATCTGAGAGGTTAATGGAGTTGTTTTTATTTTGATAACTTTTAGCAGTTGCATCAGCCAGATAAATTGTTTGGGAGCTTCACAGTCGAGTATGTTCTCACATGGCTCCTTGCCCTTCTTGTCTCTTGTTACCGGACAGTCCCGTAATACACATTCTCGTAGAGGAGCTCGCTTCACCGTTAGAGCCGATACTGTATGTTAGCCTTCTCTTTCTTTCTTTGATATTGAATTGTGATGATGATTCTCCTTATATAATTAGCACAGTGAAGTCATCTTGTTTTTTTTTGGATAAAGCTTTGACGGTTTTTCAATTAACAGGATTTCTATTCTGTCCTTGGAGTCTCCAAAACTGCAACCAAAGCTGAGATTAAAAGCGGTATGTCATTCCTTTTCACTGGACTCCTCTAATCATCAAACTACAACAATGTTGTATTAGCTTTCATCATTGATTCCATTTGAGCGTCATTTATTCAGCTTTTGAGTTGTGCTTTTCAAAGTTTGACAAAGATAATTATTCTCTTCTCGACCTATTTTCAGCTTACCGGAAGCTCGCTAGGAGTTACCATCCGGACGTTAACAAGTAAGTGGAAAATTTTACTTAAAAGTTCATCATCTATAAGGTGTATGTATGAGTTGTTACCTTCCTGCACCAAGATTGGTGTGTTTCTTTATTACAACATTTGCAACTTTTTGGATTAGTTTCCCTACATGAACTGGTCATATAACTACCAACCTTTAAAAATATGACAAAATAGTCTAAGAATCTGAATAATCCCTGAAAACATTTTTAAAGGTATTAGTGTTCACCGTTTTGTTTATACTTTTGACTACAGGGATGCTGGGGCAGAAGATAAATTCAAAGAAATAAGCAATGCATATGAGGTGAGTTCCATCTTCTTCTTGCGTGCTTTTTAACTCTTTCTCATGACTTTGCTGTTACTTTGAAGAGCCTAAAACATGTTTGATTTTGGTTGCAGATCTTATCAGATGATGAGAAAAGATCTCTATACGACAGATACGGCGAGGCAGGAGTTAAAGGCGCCGGAATGGGAGGCATGGGGGTATATATACACTTCTTCTTTAACACTCTGATGATGAGAATGTGATATAAAAATCGCTGACTTTGTCTTCTCTTATTTAACTTTGTAGGATTATAGTAACCCCTTTGATCTGTTCGAGTCACTATTCGAAGGAATGGGTGGGATGGGAGGTGGAATGGGTAGTAGAGGTGGTGCAAGGAGCAGAGCCATCGACGGCGAAGACGAGTACTACTCTCTAATCTTGGATTTCAAAGAAGCTGTGTTTGGTATCGAGAAAGAGATAGAGATCTCCCGGTTAGAGAGCTGCGGGACTTGCAATGGCTCAGGCGCTAAAGCTGGAACCAAACCGACCAAGTGCAAAACATGCGGTGGTCAAGGACAGGTCGTAGCGTCCACGAGGACACCACTCGGTGTATTCCAACAAGTCATGACTTGCTCTCCATGTAACGGAACTGGAGAGGTTTCAAAACCGTGCGGCGCTTGCTCGGGAGACGGACGCGTGAGGAGGACTAAAAGGATCAGTCTCAAAGTTCCCGCGGGTGTTGATTCCGGTAGCAGGTTGAGAGTGAGAGGAGAAGGGAATGCAGGAAAGAGAGGTGGATCAGCTGGTGATCTCTTTGCTGTCATTGACGTGATTCCGGATCCTATCTTGAAGCGTGATGATACGAATATACTCTATACGTGCAAGATATCGTACGTAGATGCGATACTGGGAACAACTTTGAAGGTTCCAACGGTTGATGGGACGGTGGATTTGAAAGTACCGGCGGGGACACAGCCGAGCACGACGCTGGTGATGGCGAAAAAGGGAGTGCCGGTGTTGAACAAGAGTAAGATGAGAGGTGATCAGTTAGTGAGAGTGCAAGTGGAGATACCTAAGAGGTTGAGTAAAGAAGAGAAGAAACTTGTTGAGGAGCTTGCGGATATGAGCAAGAACAAGGTAGCTGCTAATAGCAAGAGATGAAAATGTGGTGGTGTTACTTTAGATTCATCATCCTCTCTGCTGGGAATCTTATTTATGTTTCTTCTAGTGATAAAGAAGAAGAAGAAAAACTTTATTAGGTGAGAGGAAAACTGAAGAAGCCTTTCTTTGGTTTTTTCCTCTGTAATTTTTGTTTTTTGGCTTTCTACTTTTAAAACATGCTTTTTATGGTGGATTGATCAGGGATCAGAATAGGTCTTGTGTTGTATTGTACTGCTATCTATATATTTTGAATCTTCTTTATTTTGATTGATGAGAAATTTATTGAACAAAACAAATGTACATTATGCAGAAGATCATACAAAAATGAAAAGGAGATGAATGTCTGTATTATTCTTGTGAGATACTTCCAAGTTTGATATATGATCCTACTACTTACCTCACACCTACTAAGATCAGGGTAAACAGCAATCACACTACTAATAAACAGCAATCACATGGAAGAAGAGAAAAGGATTAAGAGTTAATAACCTGCAGGCCAATAACACTGTCGTCCTCTATGACCAGACAGTCTTTCACTGAAACACCTAGCTTAGCTTCTGCAATCAAACATTATTTCAGAAGTGTGAAACTTGGTTATTTCTTGTCATGTTATATAAAGTTTTATTTGCTTGGATTTATATATGTATATACTTCAGCAGCTGTTGTATATATATGGGAGGATCAGGTTCTTTCTTTCTCCTTAACATCATCTCCTGAAAAGCTAAATATACAAACAAATGAATTCAAACCTTAGACAAGTGTTTTGACATATAAAGACAACCGAGCAAGTAACTCGGAACAGAGGATTTAACGGTCTTTAACTAACTTTTCCACCAAATGCCAAATGGATTGTGGTAAAAAATAATTTTTGTTTGCTCATCGAACTGACACAAATAAAATGCTAGCACGATGATATAGTAAAAGTCTGCTAATGTTCACATATTACAAACTACTGTAACTGTATATTAAGCCGTCCTCTATTAGTTGCCTAAGTTTTAGCATATTTTATGCCATATATGTCGAAGGAGACAATTTTCAAAGTAGGTAGCTAGATTTCAAGAACTTTTTTTTGAATAAAAAATGTTGGTGTTACAAGATGTGCCAAATTTTCAAAAAGAGTGTGTGGTCCATGGATCCGTATCTTGTAAAGGATTCGGCGGTGTTAGGTGGTGATTACAACACATACTGCTCTTTACATATATTTCATATGCAACTTGCTGAGTGGGGGTGGATTTGGTTGGTGAAGGGCTATTCACGTCATTACCCACAATCTTCTCTGCTTTATTTTGGCAAGTGCTTAATTATTTTGTCATTATCTCAATTTTATGAGTTTGTGAATTCTTGATAAGCTACGTACAAAAGAGATATTATATTAATAATTAACGAATATATGTTGAAATATTCGTTACAGTTCCAAAACTCACATTCTTCAACAAAAAAATAAGTCAAAATTTACATGTAAAACGTGTTGTTGTAATTATGTTACGTGCGTAAAGCTGGAAAAATATCTCAGCTGCAGTCATAGTTACGTAAATACCCCTCGACGGCTTCGCATCTCACATTTTTATATTTGTAGATTTATTACAGATTTGTCTGCAAAACTCTGAAAAGTCATCAAACCAACCCTTTTCCGTACCATCTCACTATAAATACCCTCTCGTTCCTCTGTTTCTTCTCTCTCCTCTCATCAACAGCCTCCACATTGTCATTCTCTCTCTCTCTCTAAAAAACAGAGAGAAATCAAATGGCTCTTTCCAACGCCTCCTCCTCCTCCTCTCTCTCCACCAGATCTCTCTACACCGGTCTCTCTCACCGTCGTCACAGCAACCGCCAATCCTCCATCCCTTTCCATCACGCCGTCACCAAGCCTAACTCCTCCGTCAACCTCGTCACGGCCCTCCACGCGGCGGATCCATCCAGAAACGCCGCCGTTTCAGTCAAACAATCCGTCTCTCCTCTTTCTACATTGGAATGGACGCCGGAGAGCTGGAAACTGAAGAAAGCTCTGCAGCTTCCCGATTACCCCGACGCAAACGAGCTCGAGTCCGTCCTCAAGACCATCGAGGCTTTCCCTCCGATCGTTTTCGCCGGAGAAGCGAGGAACTTGGAAGAGAGGCTTGCTGACGCCGCCGTCGGTCAAGCTTTTCTTCTCCAGGGAGGTGACTGTGCGGAGAGTTTCAAGGAGTTCAATGCTGATAACATCAGAGACACCTTCAGAGTTTTGCTTCAGATGAGCATTGTTCTTACGTTCGGAGGCCAAGTTCCTGTCATAAAGGTTAGATCTTTGTCTTTTCTTCTAGTACTAATCAACCGAACAGAGTTGTAAAAGGTGAGATTTTTATTTGTGTATTAGGTTGGGAGAATGGCTGGTCAGTTTGCGAAGCCTAGATCTGATCCGTTCGAGGAGAAGGATGGTGTGAAGTTGCCTAGCTACAAGGGAGACAACATCAACGGCGACACTTTTGACGAGAAGTCTAGAATCCCTGATCCCAACAGGATGATTCGTGCTTACACGCAATCTGCAGCTACTTTGAACCTTCTTAGAGCCTTTGCCACTGGAGGTTACGCTGCTATTCAGAGAGTTACTCAGTGGAACCTTGATTTCGTTGAGCAAAGCGAGCAAGCTGACAGGTACTTAGTTGAAAAAAAAACAAGAACAGAGTTCCTCCTCTGTTTTTCATACTCTTGGCTATAGGCGCTTATGGTGTTGTTATTTTGTTGTATATAGGTACCAGGAGCTAGCGAACAGGGTTGATGAGGCCTTGGGGTTCATGTCTGCGTGTGGACTTACCACGGATCATCCACTCATGACGACAACTGATTTCTACACGTCCCATGAGTGTTTGCTTCTGCCTTATGAACAGTCTCTCACGAGGCTGGACTCAACTTCTGGTCTCTACTATGATTGCTCTGCGCACATGGTGTGGTGTGGTGAGCGTACCCGACAGCTGGATGGTGCTCATGTCGAGTTTCTCAGGGGGATTGCTAATCCTCTTGGCATTAAGGTAACTAACACTTAACCTTAAAGGAGATTAGGTAGATTCTGAGTGTTTTGTGATAAAAGCAAAACAGAGTAGGACATGAAGTTTATGCTCTGTCTTGTGGCCTCTTATAATTGTCTTTTCTGTAGATTTAAGTTGCAACTGAATTTAGAGTGAAACTGAATGAATAACCATTGAATATTTGATGCAGGTGAGCAACAAGATGGATCCCAACGAGCTTGTAAAGCTTGTGGAAATCCTGAATCCTAACAACAAACCTGGAAGAATCACTGTGATTGTTAGAATGGGTGCTGAGAACATGAGAGTTAAGCTTCCTCACCTAATCAGAGCAGTGCGCAGATCAGGCCAGATTGTGACATGGGTCTGCGATCCAATGCATGGAAACACCATCAAGGCACCTTGCGGTCTCAAAACACGAGCCTTCGACTCTATCCTGGTACACACTTCATAAGCTAAACCTTCCATCATCATAACATATATATATTTAGCTTGTGTGACTAAAACTTGCTGTCTTATTTTTTGAACAGGCTGAAGTGAGAGCCTTCCTTGATGTGCACGAGCAAGAAGGAAGCCACGCGGGAGGTATCCATCTAGAGATGACAGGACAGAACGTGACAGAGTGCATTGGAGGGTCCCGTACTGTGACCTACGACGACTTAAGCTCACGTTACCACACACACTGTGACCCAAGGCTAAACGCGTCTCAGTCTCTTGAACTGGCTTTCATTGTTGCGGAACGGCTGAGGAAGAGAAGAACCGCTAGTCAGCGTCTATCTTGAGTGCTGCTTTTTATTTATTTGTTCACGTATACTCCAAACACTATTTTCTCTTTTGTTTTTGTGAGTTTGGTGTCTTTATGACTTGGTTAAAATGCCTCTTTAGGAGGAGTAGACCTGCTTGAACCCTTGTTCTGCTATGCCCAGACGATGTCATGTCTTTGTTCTTTTAAGTTGATGTTAAACTGTATGACTGCTACTGCAAGCTCCTCTTTACCGAGGATTGAACTCGTTCTGTTTTTGGATATTGAAAACTTAAAAAAAATTGACGTGTCTTGCAAGTTCTATAAGAAGGCCCATTAGCTCTGTTGGTTAGAGCGTCGTGCTAATAACGCCAAGGTCGCAGGTTCGAAACCTGCATGCGCTATTTATTTTTATTCTTTTAGTTGCTAAACTGACAATGGTTGCAGGAAGTTGGATTTAAAAGTTCATAAAGGCCCATTAGCTCCAGCTGATTCGAAACGGGGCCATATATATGTGATATATCTCCTTTTTTTTTTTGAACAACTGTGATATATCTCCAACTGTATATTTTTAATACAAAATTGACGACACGAGAACGGAAAAGAAAACAACAATCCGGCGCCGACGCATTCGGGACCCACCACCACTAATACATAAATTATCGTGTCCCGCTCACTTAATCCAAATCTCATCTCCTGTATGCTCCACTGCTCCTCACAACTTGCATCCTCCGCGCCTTGTTTTCCAACTTCGACTACACTGTATCCCACGTGTCACAATCGTAGCTCTTCTCACTCTCACTCACCGAAGACTCTCGCACAGTAGACCAAACGATTAAAAGTTTAAAACTCAAAATCAATCAACCACCAACTAGTTTAACAGCTAGAGAGAGAGAGAGAGAGAGAGAGAGACTTTGAAATAATTCGCCGCCTGCAACGTAGAAAATGGCCGGAGGAGGCGGATACGGCGGCGCATCGGGAAAAGTGGATTACGTGTTCAAGGTCGTTCTGATCGGCGATTCAGCAGTTGGGAAATCACAGCTACTCGCTCGATTCGCAAGAGACGAGTTCAGCTTGGACTCCAAAGCCACCATCGGTGTCGAGTTTCAGACTCGTACGCTCCAAATCGAAGAGAAGAGCGTCAAGGCTCAGATCTGGGACACCGCCGGTCAAGAAAGGTAATACACACGCTTTCTTAGTAGTAGATCTCTTAGATGGATTCATCGCTGGATCTGTAACTGACTTGAGTTTGACTAGGAACTGATGTGTTTAGATTATTCATTAGATCACTCCTTAGTGTAGAATTGTACTCAGCATTGTGATTTGAAAGCAGATACAGAGCGGTTACGAGCGCATACTACAGAGGAGCAGTTGGTGCGATGCTTGTTTACGATATCACCAAACGTGAGACCTTTGACCACATCCCTCGTTGGCTTGAAGAGCTCAGAGCACATGCTGATAAGAACATTGTCATCATCCTCATTGGTAACAAGTCTGATCTCGAAGATCAGAGAGCGATTCCCACCGAAGACGCCAAAGAGTTTGCTGAGAAGGAAGGTCTTTTCTTCCTCGAGACGTCTGCTCTCAACGCAACCAATGTCGAGAACTCCTTCAACACTCTCATGACAGAGATCTTCAACACGGTCAACAAGAAGAGTCTCTCATCTGCCGGTGAGTCAAATAACAACCCTGGTTCGTTGGCTGGTAGGAAGATTGTTATCCCAGGTCCTGGACAGGAGGTTCCCGCTAAGACCAGTACGTGTTGTAGTGCTGCTTGATCTACAAAGCAAAATTCATTTGTCACGTCCCCCTTTGAACTATGGTGATAGAGAATGCTTACTTACTTTCATTTGTATATTCTTTTGGAATCTGCTGGCTTGTGTTGCTTGCTTGCTTGGTTCATTAAACAATGGTGCAATTAGACACCGATAGAGAGAGTGTTATTTGGAACAAATAGCTTTTGATTTTGTAATGTTAAACAGCATTTTTCAGTTTATTGTCACTCATCAGCTTCAAGCTGGCCTCCATTGATATTACAGCTACATGATTAGCCGAGTCCAACGCTTTGTTCTCTGGTATTCCTTCTCTGATTTATTTCCTCCGGAAAATCTGCAAGAAACTTAATGATCTTGTGAATTCTATTAAAGAGGTTAACGCACCTGGTAAAGTTGAAACTTTGTGAAGCACTGCAATGAAGAATCCCCCAGTGTTCTGATCATGAGGCACTATCCTCACACAGCGTTCAAGCGGAAGATCACAGACTTCCTCAGCTGGTTCCTCAGAAGCCATTTCTCCAGAGATGCTTTCGCCACCTGTTGGTGAGTCTTTGTCGCTTTTACCAAACGGAGACATGCTTCTTAGAACTCTGTCTCTCTGCAGTTTTGGAAACATCTTTGTAAGATCTATACCAGCCACCTCTATCATGCATCTGAATCCACATATTTACAAGAATTTGTAAACACTTATGTTGCTTATAATTACTGTTTTTCTTTGCTTCGAAGAACACATAGACACATTACATTTACTTTCCATTTCTTAAGACCTGGTCTTCGGATAAGTTCAGGAATCAATCAGCATCTAGAAGAATCAGGTTTATGGAGAAAGAAAGATGAAACTAATAAATTACTTCAGCAACAACAGCTTCATTTTCAATTGGGTTCATTGAGCATGTTGAGTATACCATTCTCCCACCAACTTTTAGCAGAGACCAACCTGAAACCAGAGAATGCTCATATAAGTCAAAACATAAGATTCTGCAAGTCAGTTCATCTATGATATATGCTTACCTCTCAAGGCAATCATAACTTGTAGGCTATAAAGAACATCAATGTTAAGTCTGTGAAAAAAAAATTCAGTTACTTTAAAATTTTGAAATTTTAGAAATGGACGAAATATATATATATATAGATATATATAAATCACTCTCCCAGCAATAAGCTCATGTAAATATACAAAAATGCTACATGAACCTGAATGGAGTAGACTTCTCTCATAATAGAATTGGGTGGACTCAGCATTTTTATTCAAATGGTATGAAAAAATTGGAATTTGGAGATTTTATTTTATTTTATTTTTATTTTATAAATAAAAGGAACGGCTGAGATGTGTGTGAATTCTCAAAGGAAACTCGTTTAGGATTTATATCGATAGAGGGGATCTATGAAGCTGATACGATGGGTTTAATGGTTTGGGCTTTATTAGTTAATGGGTTCAGTGTTAGTTAAATAAGCCCTTTATGAGATCATCAATCAAAACAATCCCTAATCTCAAACGAACGGCTGAGATGTGTCTTGAATTCTCAAAAGGAAACACTCCTTTGCGCTTTATATCGATGTAGTAGCTCTCTATCAAATCTGAGTGGTCGAATCAAGGGTTTCGTCGATGATGATGAAAGGCAAGGAAGATGAGAAGGAGAGCCGAAGTATCTTGGAAGCGATCCCTCTTGATGTGAAGAAGAAGAAGATGGATACAGTGACTGTAGTGACCCATCACCAACAAAAACAAGTCTTTTGCGAAGGAGACGAGTCAACAAGGGACAAGAAGAGGCTACATGTCCTCCTCCCTTACGATATGGAGGTGGAGACACTGATTAGATTGCCTGGAAAGTCGCTTGTGAAGTTCCTATGCGTGTCCAAGACTTGGTATTCCCTTATCCGAAGCCAGAGATTCGTCGCTTCTTACTACGCTAAGAAGCCATCCCGTTTTGTAGCCGCTTTCACCAACGGTGTATGTGAGGATCCCAAGCGTCTCTTCATCTTGTCGGGAGAGGAGGAGGAAACTTGGTTGTCTTCTTCTTCTTCTTTGGTTGCCAATCTAGAGATGACAATACCCTCAGTGACGTTGGATCACGGCGGCTACAAGTATTCTTCCGTCCATGGCTTTTTGGCTTGTAATGATGGCTTAACGTTCATTATATGCAACCCTAGCACCGGGCAAGTCATTATCTTTCCCTGCAAGTCACAGCGCACATCCTTGGGATACGATCCTGTCCATGATCAATTCAAAGCGTTGACCCTGTTGACATCTATCTATGATCATATGCATAACCCTAGTATCATGTGTATGCACGAGGTTATAAGACTAGGAAGAGGAAGAGGAGGACGAGTACTAGTATCTCGTAGACCAGTTACCTCCCCGTATTATCGCCCTATGACTCTCGGACTATGCATCAATGGTTTCATGTATTATGGTGCTTCTGTTCCACTTCCAGATCAAACAGCAGAGACTCCTGTATTTGTGTGCTTTGATGTAAGATATGAGCGGATACTAAGTTTTATCACAACGCCCAAGGATGTCCTGGTTGGGAAGGGCTTTACATCATTGATAGAATACAAAGGGAAGCCAGCTGTCGTCGTACCATACCGTTTGGGATGTGGTTCTTCTTTCGACCGTTTTAATCTTTGGATACTGGAGGATGTGACCAAACATGAGTGGTCCAAACAAACATTTCAGCTTCCCTTGTCTCTTCCCTTCACTCTTGGGATGGGTCAGCGTATGATTTCCCAAGGAACCAACAAGGCTGATGAAATCATTTTCTCCCCAGCAACTCTCCCAGGCCGTGCCCAGCCCTTCTATGTTTTCTACTTCAACCCACACACGAAAACCACGAGGAGAGTCAGGATCCACGGAGTCGCTGATACTGAAGAGTTCTGGAGCCGTTATGGACTCACTGGCATATGCTGCGCCTCTTTCTCACCCCAACACAATGATAGTATTGCTATTTTATAAAATGTGTGTGTTTTATGATGTGTAATAGCTTTTGACAAACAAAACTAAACTCTGGTGATTTTCTTTTTTTTTTCTGTTTTTTTTCCTCAAATATTTATGCACCAAACTTGTTTTTGTTATCTTTAGCGACTCGCATTTGTTTCTTTTTCCCTTCTTTATTTTGTGTTTATTCTTGTTTCACACCTCGGTACTTATATTTGTATATACACACTTGCGTATTATGTAATATATATATGCTGTGATTGCTGGCATTGTATCTGGCTTCTCAACTTCCATTATCACAGTGTTCAGTGTACTATGAATAATCAAAGCGTCAAATTCGCTGATGCCCCTGTGCTTATTCGATACACTGATCAGACAAAAATTGGAAACTTAATCTTTGGTTGCAGGTATGTTTCAATTTACCATTTTTAAAACCCCTTTACCCGAACATTTCAGGATCCCCGTTTGACTTTCTTAGCTCTTAATGTTTCATAGATGTTTTTGCGGAAGTTATGGATATTACTACTGCTTAAAGTGAAGAAACACAGAGCAGCGAACGTACTATGACCAACATACTCATTCACCGGTCTTACCCACTTATTCTTTTAATGTGGTGAGCTCTTTAAAAATATTATGTTGGCGTTAAATGATATGAGTTTGCATCCCTATCTTCCCATACCCAGGGACATCACTGTCTGTCTGAGTATATTTGACGGCTTAGCTATGCAGCTTAATGAGAAAATGGTTAGAACCGGTGTCAGTGTGGAGCTTCAGGTTCTAGCAACAAACATAAACCTAAAAATGGTTGGAGGTTTTGTTGTAGAAACAAAGTGTCATGTGTTCAATTTTCCAGACATTAACATATATATGTATACTAACAACCACTTCTTAACAGGTCGCACGTTCCTTAACGCTACCTCAGGAACCCATTTTTACTTTGACTATGGGCAGCACTGCTGGCGACGGTAACCAGAAAGTGTTAGGTTCTATGCATCAGCTTTGTGAGTCATATTTTAAGCTAAAACTTTTCAGTACTGCTACACTGTATTTCTCGCAGGTTCTAAGAAGTGATAACGGTTCCTACTCAACTGCTCTCAATTATGACGGTGTGAAGAAGATTGACTCAGTGCCACTATCTGAGCTGAATTCTATTGACCGTAGTTCACCACTCAAGGTTAGACTCCATCTTAACACGCTCATGTTGTATTAAATCTGCTGAGTTCCTATGTACCGGGGAAGTTGCCAGCATTGAAACAGCAAATGGGTGGTGCTATGTCTCATGCTCCAAGTTCTCTTGAAAACTTCAACCGGGGTTCTCATCCTTCACGTGTGCGGCCTACCATGATGAAAATGCGGGTGAAGTTGTAAGGTAAGCGAAGCTGCGCTATTTTACATTATCCCTTTGCAAATAGTTCTAATACAACTCTCGTTACCTTCACAGCTAACAAATGGTCTCTGATTTTCACTACTAGGTACCAGGTTGAGATGTTAGTTACTGACACTCTGCCATGTTCGTAGCTTTTGACAGTGAGATGAACAAGTTGACCAGTGGTCCTGCTGCAGTAGTTTCAGCTTCCATGGTAACATAGCTGAAACCTAAAGTGCTGAGTTATTTTTGCTTAATTTAACACCTCCTTCCCTGAAATATAACGTTTTCATCATACAGGGTCTTACCAGGGCAAGACCCACAGACCAAACCCCTTCCACAATGCTTGATATATATTGTGGGGAGGATCTTTACATTCCATCTTAAGCTTTCACATTAAAGGATCCATGAACGCATATTTGATCGTAAGTCGTGACCAACATTGTGGAGAGGTTCCTCAACTGAATGATCTCCTGGTTAAGACTGACCTACCTTCTAAGGAGTCTCAAGCTGATGAAGATGGACGCCCGACAAAGAAGGCATGCATTTTTAAACTTGCTAGCTGAAGTGTACATGTCACTGTTGTCGACGTCATACGCATCTCTGCTATCCAGTTGTTCTTAAATTTCGTTTACAAAAGTCACCCTTGAGTGCATTGTTCTGTTTTAAAAGATGATTTTGTTTGTTTAAAATTTACGTACCCAGCAAGTAATCTTTGCTTATATACTTTTAAAAATGTTTCCAGAATGGAATATATGCTTATGGGCTTACAAATATTTTTTTTTATTTGCCATTCTTTAATCTTATCATTCTTATTTTTATAGTTCTACTACACAGATTATAAAGCTCAAAAACTAAATCAATACTATTAAAAAAGGATGGAGTCCTAAAAATCTACTTATAAAAAGGTTGTTTGGACCATTTCATTAGACTTAACATTTTTGGTCTTACTTTATATATTTTATTTGTAACAATGCGTTATTCAATTCCATATATTTACATGACTTTTACTCTGGCTTTCTCTAAAACAGAACGATGGTGTTAATTATATTGTTACCGAAAACAGAGGGAATCAAATGTAAACATAGATCAGCTATAAATTAAATTATTTCTTTAAATAATACTTTTATTTCCATGAAACCAGCTATTGAGATTCAAAAGACCAGTGTATTATGAATTTCTCTTGACGACATAACAGACCAAAAATTCTATATTTAAATATTTTATTAACAAACTAACAGACTAATACTTCAAAATATATATGCATATAAGATATTTCTTCTAAATATATCCAGAACTCAATAATCAAGTAACTCAATTGTGACTATATAGTATAAAAACATATACTGTTGTGTATTAATAAACCCAAAATTAAAACGATTTATAATTTTCTCTATTACATTTTAAAACTAACCTTAATTCTATATGTAATATTAAAAATATACCGTTATAATTTCAAAGGATATATAAGTTCGTAGACGATGATTACACCTTTCATTGCCCTATTTAAAAGATTTTAAAAAATATTTTGATTTTTATGAATTTTGGCAGAGTTACGCGGTATCAGTTCACGGGTTAATGATAGATTTTTAGTTTTATCATATTTTTTATTAATAGGTTTTCATTAAATCTGAATTTTGTAGATTTTGTAGCTGTCTGCAATAATAATATAATTGTAAGAAACAAATTTTCTTAAATTGAGTAAAAAGAAAAAACAACCATTTTAGTACATACTAGATCTTGACCCATATAACTATGCGTATGATAAATTTATTTTTACACATAATTATTTGTTTTACATGATTAATTGTAATATTTACCATATTACTAATTGTTTAATATAACATTTTAAAACACAACAATTTTATAGTTCACATGCAATAATTTAATTTATTTGTTTTAACTTTTCAGTGATAGCATATTTTAAGTGATGTGATACAAAATTCTAAATTGAAAATTTTTAATTGTAACAAAGTAGGCGCTGCCGCTAAAGTAGTAGTATCACAATGTAACACATGGTTCGCATTTTGGTGATAGAGAATGCTTACTTTCATTGGTATATTCTTTTGGAATCTGCTGGCTTGTGTTGCTTGGTTCATGAAACAATGGTGCAATTAGACACCGATAGAGAGTGTGTTGGAGAACAAAGAGCTTTTGATTGAAATATTAAACAGCATTCTTCAGATTATGTCACTGCTCAGCTTTGGTCTCCATTGATATTACAACTACAAATGCCAGTCCAACGCTTTCATAGAAAGAAACACATGAATATAACAGTCTTGAGTTTGTCTGTAAAAGCTTTAAGCTGTCTCCATATTGCTACTACTGCGACCTTTTCTGTCTGTTTCTTACCTTTCATCAGCAAGCAAGTTTCTGGATAAGTTGGTCGCAGTCCACTGTCGTTACCATAACGGTTAAGCTCGCTTTGCCCTTCCAGCATCCAATGGCTATTGTTGGTGAATTCACTTTGACTGCTTCACACTCGAGCTTCTGAGTACCTGTAAGAACCAAGAACCCGTTACAGACATATCCAACACGACTAGAAAGGAAAAAAAAAACAAAAGTATCTTCTTATCATCGATGAAACACACTTACAATCAACAAGAATAACAACGCAATATCCCTCGGCTACTTCTGCTGCTTTCTGGCCAAACTGTGGATGGACAAAATCTGTGCACTTGATCGATTTGTGTTGCAGGAGATTCTTGAAATCTACCATTGTTGCGTAGAGTAACTGCTTGGTCATGTACGGAAGGATCACAGGCAATCCCTCTGATGTTATGCGGAATGAGCAAGAGCCAGCTTCACATTCTCTTGCTGATTGTTTCTCCTGCGTTTTTGATCAGTTAAAACTTAGCAAGACTCATACTTCTTAGATTTGGTATTAGCCCAAGAGCAATATAAAATAAATTGTGGTGCTTACAAACATCTTGAGGCCAACAGATGCGACCTTAATCTTCTGGCCAACCGCAAGGTTAAGCTCAAGAACATCCTTAACCGATCTTGAAACATAGTAAATCCTCTTCACGTTGCCTTTGCTGGTCGTGTCGCTGTTTCTAGTCACGAGATGGCCGTTGAGAGGAAAAGACTCATCATTGATGCCGTAAAATCTCTTGATCCCGTTAATCACTGTTTCATCTCTCAAGAAAACAACAGGGTCAAGGCCTTTCCACTTCCCTTTTTGCACTGGTGGTACTACTTCTTTAGCCAATTCTACAGTGCCTTCTTCGCTGGTGCTTTCCTTCTCAAGCTTCAAGCCATTATCTAACGCTGCTTCTTCTACAATTATTTCCTCTGTAGTATCTTCAGGCTGAGTAACCACAGTATCAGAGACTTTTTCATACGAAGATTTCTCATATGAGTTTCTGGCTCTAGCAGTCATATTCCTTCTTTGATTTAGTTTCTCCGGAAAATCTGCAAGAAACTTAATGATCTTGTGAATTCAATTAAAGAGGTTAATGCCCTCTGAAAAGATCTTAAGTTCACCTGGTAAAGATGAAACTTTGTGAAGCACTGCAATGAAGAATCCCCCAGTGTTCTGATCATGAGGCACTATCCTCACACAGCGTTCAAGGGGAAGATCACAGACTTCTTCCTCAGCTGGTTCATCAGAAGCCATTTCTCCAGAGCTACTTCCGCCCCCTGTTGCCGAGTCTTTATCGCTTTTACCAGAAGGAAACATGCTTCTTAGAACTCCGTCTCTCTGCAGTTTTGGAACATCTTTGTAAGATCTATACCAGCCCCCTCTATCATGCACCTGAATCCACACATATGCAAGCACGAGTGAACACTTATGTTGCTTATAATTATGTTTGTCTTTGCTTCAAAGAACACATAGACACTACGTTTACCTTCCATTTCTTAAGACCTGGTCTTCGGATAAGTTCAGGAAGCTTATCTGAGACATGTACAAGCTCAACAGAGCATTCACATCTCCTCAGAATCTGAAAAATATAATCAATCAGGCATCCACAAGAAAAGGTTTATGGAGAAAGAAGAAAGAAACTAATAAATTACTTCAGCAACAACAGCTTCATTTTCAATTGGGTTCATTGAGCAGGTTGAGTATACCATTCTCCCACCAACTTTTAGCAGAGACAAACCTGAAACCAGAGAAGGCAGATGTGAGTCAAAACATAAAATTCTGCAAGTGAGGTCATCTATAATTATAATATAAGCTTACCTCTCATGGCAATCACAACTTGTAGGCTATGAAGTCCATTTCCAGATCCAGAATTCCTGTGCAGAAATATAAAATAACAGTAAGAATCTCGAAGCAAGTGGAATAAGAAAACAATGTCAATTTGGAAGATTATAGATTTGGAAACCATCTTCGCCATATGTCTGGAGCCTTGCGTAGAGTACCATCACCACTACAGGGTACATCGCATAAGACACGATCAAAGAGAAGCTGATCAATGGGATGATGGTACTTCTCAGAAGCTACAGACAATGCTCTCTTCGAGTTGCAGTTTGGGAAATGTTGACCTTCATTGTTAGTGACTATCAAGTTGGTCGTACATGTTCTTTTCGTTTGGTGAATAAGGAGGTTAGATCTTTTATAATCAACATCATTCGCCACCACCTGATTCAACCGAGACAGACAATTAGGAAAAATTAAGAAAATGATGTATCAACCATTACCAAAAAATGAGTATTACAAACCATTCCATTAGGTAGAGATCCTGGTTCTGCTGACTCATGTATTATTTCAAGTAGCTGAAATGTCTTGGAACCAGGTGCAGCACACACTGTTCAGAAAAAAAAAAAAAAGAAGAGGAAGACAAGTGAATCAGTTAAGTCCTGTATCTGTCTCAAGTAATGTCTAGTTGATGAAAACAACTCACTGTCAAGGACAAAATGATGTGGATGTACATCAAGGAAGAGAGGAGGTACCTGCGCAATCACAAAAATCTATAAAAATTGTACCCATGAGATATGCGATTAAAAAGTGTGTTACACTAGTAGAGCATTAATGAGCATACCATGCTAACAGCTTCTTGCCTGGTCATGTTCCCAACTTCAGTTTCTAGCTTTAAAAACTCGTGAAACCTGAATCATGAACTAACACGAGTAAGCCAAAGGAAAGGAAGATTTGTTTTGGAGCAACAGGCATGAACACAAAAAAAAAAAAAAAAGACAAGCCACCTTTCAAGAGTCTGGTTTTTTCTAATCTCCTTGCGAGAAAAATTAGAATGCCAAGCAAGATTCTTAGGGTACCAAGGCAAGGGCTTGATCCCCTCCAATTCACCACTCTCTACAGCCTAATAATTTAAGAACATTTGTTTGAGAAGACAAAAAAAAAAAAAAACAAATTCCTTTATTTTTGTGTAGATTTAACAAAGACTTTATATAGATTTTACCTCAGCCTGAAGAGATTTCACGAAATCATTCTCCAATATCGACAGAATCTCGTCGCAAAACTGGCCACTAAGAAGGAAGCAAATGTTAGTCAAAAATCAAAAGCTTTTAAAGTAATGATAATGCTTCAAAAAAGGGTTTTTGAGTTTGGTGGTTACTTGGAGTTAACTCTGAAAGCAGCAGGCAATGGCTTTCGGAGAATCTCAATGAATGAATCCCACTCCTCTGCTTTCACTATCCTTTGCTCCTACACACACCACCACCACCACCACCACAAGACAACTACTGATTCATTTAAGCAGAGATCCCATGTAAGAGGAGGGAGAGGCATTGATTCTTTATTACCTTGTAATACTCCTCGAAATCCAGATTCGACCAAATGCGATTTTGGATGCTGAAAGCATCGGATTTGAGGGGTTTTGGAACGTTTTCTCTACTGTCTTCCGATTGATTCCTATGAGAACGACCTCTGTGTCGTCTTCCTCCTCTTCCCATCGTTGTCGCCGAGTTTCTGTGTTTAACCGGCGGCGTCGTCCACAAAGATGGTTTTAGGGTTTAACAGATTTTTGCCTTCTATTTTATTTTTTAAACGACAGTTAAATGGTCGTTAACGCGCGCATGGTTTGTATTTGATTCATTTTTTTTTATTTATTTACCATCTACACAATTATTTTAGTAAGAGATAAATTTGCTGATTTGTCATATTCTTCATAGTTTTAGCTGATTTTGATTATTTATCATTGTTTTTATTTGTCATATTCTCCATAATTTTAGGTTTTGTCATATTTTATGCTCAATATTTAATTTTAACCAATATTAATAATTTTAGTAATTTAACTGATAATCTATAATTATCTTGAGAATAATTAAAAAAAATTAAGGATAATATCATAGTTAAATTTATTTTAGTAATATTAAAATATTACATATATGTTTATGTTATATTTAGTTTTGTAATATTAAACCGAATCTATTTTAATATATATATCACATAAGATAGAATCAATCATCTATTTTTAAGATAAATTTCTTAAAACAATTAAAATTAGTTATTATGATAATTTTTGTAAAAGTTGGCAAATAAATTCAAAAATATTTATTATATTATTCACGAAGTGGTTTTTCTCTTTCAAGTTAAAGTTAAACGCTTTAAAGTTTTAATTATCCATAATAAATAATTAGATTAAATTTGTTAATATATAATTATCTATAAATTAAAAACAAATTTGATTAATTTAATAACCATCATTATCTAAAAAGTTATATATTATGTTATACAAAATATTATACATCATAATGTTTTTAAAATAAATATAAATCCTATATATATATATATCTTTATGTAAATATGAATGTTTTCAAGTTTGTTTTACATAGTGAAAGATATTTTGTCAAAATAAAAAATTATCGTATATAAAAATAATATTTATTTAATTATTTAATATTTTAAAAAGCATGAAAATAATTTATTCTAACGGTTTTTGAATTAATAATATATCTATTTATTATTTTTTGTAAAATTATTAATCATGCAAGTGCGGGCAAAACACCAAGTACAAAGTAAATAAATATACATGAATTAAACAACTTTATTTTACTCTGATTAGTGGTTAATTATGTCCACTTATTAATCATACATATATACTTCATGCAATACGAAATCATAGGATATTATTCTCAAGCTACACACATAAAATATGAACATACGCACACATGCAAGATGGATATGAAATCATAGGGCACATACAAAATCACCATTTTTCTCATCGTCATCATCATCATCATCGACCTCATCATCAATGTCATCAAGATCAATCATGCTTCCATCTATTAATCCTAGTCCACCATTAGGATCATTCTTACCATTCACATCTTTTCGCTTCTTCTATTATCTTCACTATTTCTTCAACACTCTGTCTACACTTCTCTTCTTCTTCGTCTTCTTCCACTATGTTCTTATCTGAGAGAACCGGTTCTGGATTCTTCAAGAACCACGAGTGTTCTTCGATTTCCGGTACAGTTATTCTCTATCGTGGATTCAAATTAGAAATATGGTATCAGCATTCTCATTAATTTACTCCATATTGGTTTGGTTTATCTATATGTATATAGGAAGTAGGAACAATTGTTAAACCAAACTGAAAGTCTGAACCGGGATGTTTTACACTACCGGTTTAGGTTTCATTCATTACCTTATCAGGGTCAGCCACGAAGATGCGAGATAAGAGATGCTTGCATTCCGGGGAAATCCTGACGTAGTCCGGTATGGTGTAATGTACACTTAATATCCTCTGTAAAAGTATATATTATTTTCTTCTTCTTTATTTTATATAAGAACAATATCATATAAAGTAACTCTAGTGGAATAAACGTTTGGTTAGAATTATAATTTTAAAAGTACCTGAATGGTTTTTCTAATGTTTCTTGGATCGTCTGGATCTTCGAAGGGATAAGCACCAACTAACATTACATATAATGTTACCCCACACGACCATACATCTGCAATCTATATGTTAAAAGTAATATTATATATGGATTAAATGATTTTTATATAGACAAGTTGACGTTGTTAATTTATTCAATATGATAAGTTACTTAATACTGTAGTTTGGTACGAACCTTCCCGTTATATTTTTCGTGACAGGACCTCCGAGCAACGTAAGCCGGAGTTCCCACGGTGGATTTTGGCTGAGAGTGTAGAACTGATGACTGCATGCATTTATAATATTAAAAATTTATTTTCAGTAATACCTTTTGATATGTTATGATAGATGAATATGAGCTAAATTATGTGTAATAATACCTTGGAATATCCGAAATCGCATATTTTGAGCTGCGACGAGGGGCTCCCATCTAAGAGTGTATTCTCGAGCTTAAGGTCTCTGTGACATATTTGCTGCAATAATAATAAAATTATGCTATGTAAAGCTTCCATTATATTGCATGAACATGTAAATATTATATAACATGAATATCATGTACCTTTATAGCGTTTCATATAAGAATAAATGTAGTAATACGTTTTCTCAAAAAAAAAAAACATATAAATGTAGTAATACGTACCATAGCGTGACAATAGCTAACTCCCGAGATAAGTTGTTTGAAATAGTACCTTGCCTATAAAATAATAAACAAAGACTAATCAATATAATTAGCCATGAGATCACTTTTGAATTATGGTTAGTGATAAATTAAGTAATACTTCATCTTCGCTGAATCTACCGGCACTGCAAATTCTTTCAAAAAGTTCACCACCTGCTGCATACTCCATTACTATGGCAAGATGTGTTGGTGTTACAAAAACCTGCAAAATTAATAGACCCCAAAAAAATACAACACATTTTATATTATTTTGTTTTTCCTCTAGCTGGAAGCCGACCTACATATTTCTTCTATTATTATATAATCTTGAATTTTAAAATAAGAATTTTCAACGCCATGACTAATTTATGCATACGCTGGCATATGAAACTCGAATGCTGGACTGTTGGAGAATAAGACATATTTATTTATAAAAAGCAATTTAATACAAAAATTCTCTAAGAAGAAGAGGTCCAAAGTCCAACCATATGGAATGCTACACATAATTTACATGACCAGCTAGCTATCTAGATTTTATTTTAACGCTGGATTGAAATCCAGATGATGTTAAATAACCATATTCTAGAACACTAATTAAATCGCCCAACATATCTACAAATTTTACTAAATAAATGAAACCACCAATGGATTACTAAGTCTATTGTTATCAACATATTTGGCTTAAGTTATTTTGTTTTCTGGTTTATGAGTTTTCTTGAAAACGCTGGATTATAGACCAGAACAGGCTTTGAAGATACCTCTTTGAATCTGATGATATTAGGATGCTTCAAGTCCCTATGATTTATGATCTCTCTCTGTACATGTTCATCAATCTGTACAAAACCAACCCTTCAATCCATTTACTGATCAAATAAACTAAGAAAATGGTTCATGAAAAAGAGTTTAAAGACAGATTCATTTACACATAAATCTTGTGTAACTAAAAAAGAAACGAGTATTTTAGGGAAGGGAAAACCAAATACCTTAAGGCCTCTTTCGATGTACTTAACGGCGTAAAACTTTCCGTTGGTTTTCTCTCTGACAAGCTTTGCAACTCCAAAGTTGCCGGAGCCAAGATCTCTCAGTATGTCGTACCTTTCCATCGATGATCGGATCAAAGAACTTGTTGGTTTGGTTACTCTCTTTATTATTCGTTGAAGGCTATTAAAGTGAAGATACAAGAGAATACGGCTTTTGTTTTGGTTCAGTTACATATAGGTAGCATATTTATTTATATACACATCAACTCGTAAGAACCGATACATACAGTCAGCACCAACGCGGACGTGCTTTTCTCGTCATAGGCCCCTGTGATTTTTGGGCCGTCAAATTTTGTCAAACTAGGCCCATCTGACACGTGCTTCTCTTTAAGAACATGAGCAATAGAGACAGCAGGGACAAGGTGGTGACTCGGGAGCCGTTCAGTTAAGGTCTCTTTTCATGGCTATTTAAGTGTTCGTACGTTCTTCTTAAAGATGAATATACCTTTTATTCGTCAACAAAGAATACGCGTTTTAAGAAAAGTAATTATAAGAAACATTTAAATATCATCTTATGCTATCATTAATCATTATCATCCCGGGGCTTGAAAAGTTGACACCTAACACCTAATTGAGTGATTGCGATTATCCATTTTAGTATATATTCTCTCTTAATAAAAGAAATACTCCGCCAAACTTACTTGTTATATGTTTTCAAATAGATAAACACTAATTTCCCTTAGCTCTGACAATGATGGCATACATTTTAGATTCGTGATCCTTTTTCCGCGAGCCAATAAAACATCAACAAACTCATATAGATATTATTATAAATAAATAAATGAACTAATCTAATTAGACTAAGCCGGTTTAACAGGTCAACGGCTGAATTATACTAACGTGCGTTGATTGTAGTTACATTCTGAATGCTCACCCATATATATACAGCAACACATAATCGTGATAGCTACATAAGTATTTCTAACATGATATTCTAAAAGAGAAAAAATATTTCAAGCGAAGTGAATAAATATTTCAAGTAATTATTTAAAAGAATGGTAAACCCTAAATCTCTTCGTGATTTTCTCTCAAATAAACTATATCCAATACTTATGTTGTTCTCAGCGTAATCCTTTCTTGCTTAAGCGTCTTTCATTTTTCAAATGAAGCCTAACTTTTAAAATAATCGAAAATATCCGCTTATAGCCACCCTCTCGACCGAACAGCTTGGCAAATCCTAACAGTGATCTCTTGTGATATGACTAAAGAAATATATGCATAATCATGTTATATACCCATATCCTTTTTTTCCCTTAAGGTATCTTAGTTTAGTAATATCATGATACATGATGTATTGTAATTTTATTAGCTGCATCTTTCACACGTACGTAATATACATTTTAGTCAGATATCACAAACTTATGGAAGACAGACAGATTATCACAGGTCAGTGCCTTTTGATAAAGGTAACATCATAATTACTAAACCAAAAACAATTGGGGTAAGTGGACAAAAACACATAGCAGAAAGAAAATGATAAAAGTAGAATGCCAACACAAGAATTCACACTAACAATAGAAAGTGATATTTGACAACTAAGAAGGAATTGCTGTTCCAACTTGTTAATAACAAAGCAAAGTGAATCTCGCTTTCTATATTTGAATTAAAGTTAAATTCTCTTCTTATGTTAAGGAATCTCTCTACTGCAAGTTGCAACTATGACACGTTGATCACATGGTTTGGAGCCGATTGATCACAATGCTTTAGTTCACATTTCACATTTTTTACCTGTTGATGCGCGCGAGATTCAAACGTGAAGGAAAGACAAAAAACACTCTGCAGATTAACATATGATCAAATCATTATTACAACAAA
>JAAMPC010000242.1:0-47781 GCA_016771965.1 Brassica carinata | reverse complement strand
TTCTTTAAAAAATAATAATAATGGTGGATTGCCCTTTAACCAGAGAGGATGTGAATGTTCTGGTAGCCAGCGAATCGAACCCAGTTGGCTTTCCATTGTAGGGCCGAAGCTCCTTCAACTAATCTCCCACTGTGGTTAATATGTTTCTTTTAAACCAAAAACATAAATCTGATTATTATTTGTTTAGTCCAAAAATCTGTAACACTTTAATACATATCCACAACTATATTACACAGTTTTTTGTATTCTATCAAAAATGTCAAGAAACTCACCCTAAAAACCCCCTTAATGATGCTCTAGGTAGCTATGTGACTCTTCTCCGATTATCTGATGGCTCATCAGCGCCGTGCCGTGCAAGTTGTTGTTCAATGGATTACGGAGTGTTTGCAGACTGTAATAAAAACGAAAATCACTTTTGACCCCATTATATGAACATAGACTTTGTGATTTAGCATTTGATCAAAAAAAGACTTTGTGATTTAGCATTTTATTATTATCGACATTTGTGTGGAACTCCACAGCCTGCAAGGCTGCAACACAAAGATTTGGCTTTTTTCAATAAGTAATAAACTAGTTGTTGTTTTTATTTAATTTATCTACCAACCTGTACTCTAATAATACAACAATGTCTTTTTTAATTTAAATCTCAAAATATACGTAACTCTACATGAGCTGAGTTCTTTAATGATGTAAAGCTGATGTAAGCATGTATTTTAAGACCAAAATATGTTGCGCATAACAGATTCAAATATGTAGTCTTGTTCTTGTGTTGTCATTACCTGTTTCAATATTTTATATAATATATGATGCTGACAGAAAAGTAGTAATAGTTTACATTTAGACTTTTTGTTATGTGATTACTCGGATTCAACTCATACATATATTAGATGTTCACGATTGTTTATTCTTAACTGAATTCAAATGAACTAAACGTTCGTGTAACTATTTTAAAACGACTTAACATTTATATTTGCTTGAATGCTTATGATTTTTCATGTAGATACACAATATTTATGTACACTAACGTTTCCATTTTTTTCTCCTAAGTAAAAGATAACTTTTGAAAGAAAGAAAAAGCCACTCCTGTTTCCAGGGATGATAAAACCAAAACAAAAACATTCAATGAAAGCTTCATGTTCTAGACTGCTCCATCAACCTTCCCGATATAGCAGCCGCAAGAGCAGCTGTAAACTTTGAATCTTTCGTTAACGAAGACGCCATTTGCTGAACCAGAACCTTTTGCATCGTCTCCGTTTCGTTTTTCTCCAAAGCTAATCTGTGACCACCGTGAACCATATCCAAAGTCACAGTTCTTGATCCAACTTGGCTTGTAGCATCCCCTTCAAAAGCGTTTGGCCCTAAGTGGTTATGCGTCCCTTCGTATGTAGCAACCAGTACTGACGGATCCTCTGCGCTGCGTTGCACCTTAGCAACAACAAAACAAGCCACATATAGTATCATTAGACAGCTGAATAAGCAGGGATAAACAACAAAAAATGAAAATCAAACTCAATGTAAGTTACCTTCTTTTTCACTGGACAAGAAGGCGCAAACGAGCATCTAAAGTAAGCTCTTGGTGAGGGGTTATCTCTTGTAACTTTTTGTCCGTATTTTCTCCATTGATATCCATCTTTTACTGTCTGCAAAGCAATTCCACAACATAACACTCTGTTTAATTCTTCTGCATCCATTACAAACATAGACAATAATACCAAATATTAGCCCTTACCAAGCTTGTGTCGGAAGAAACAGCAGGAACGTAGACTGTTGAGATCTTTGCTTTGTTGAAGCTATCAGAGACGGGTCTTTTGCATGAAAGAAGCTGATTTTTCTGCTGATGAAGATCTTCGTTGCTGGAGCTCTTGTCAGTTTTTCCACTACTGAGTCCATTAAGAAGGCTTAAGGACGCATCATCCGAATCTTGTTTTCTTTTCTTTGTCGGTTGTTCGATCTGATCTATATCAGGGCTTTGTCGACTCTGAAGGTTCTCCAAATAATGTTCTAATGCGCAGTAGTTCTCGTAGACTGTTGCAAGCGTCTCTGTTAGCTTCTTGTTCTCTGAGTTGACTCTGTTTAGCTCCTCTCTTAACTCACTTGCGCTCTGTTTCATTACCATTAAGATTTTAAAAGAATATAACCATCACCACTAAGAACTATTATTATAGTTTGTTGCAAACAATTCCAATATATCGCACACTAACTAACCTCGTCTTTGACCAACCATTTCCTTTTAAAATCAGCAGAAGTTGAAACCTTGACCTCCTTCTTCTGAAAATATGAACGATATAGATCATGGGGGAAGTCTGGACTCACCGGAAGTTTTGCCGGGAAACTAGGATCGAGCGTGTTGGTGTTGAGATTGAGAGATATGTCGAGAAACGAAGAAGAGTCCATCAAAAAGGAATATTTAATTATTGTTTAAAAGACACAGACCAAAGGAGTGGTTGGTGCTTAAAGACTTCAAGTCTTGATTTGCTTTCTTTGGTCGCAAGTTGGTTGTCCGAAATGAATGGGTGGTACTTAGAATGGCTTCTTTATATACGAAAACTAGAAAAGAGTTATGTCTGTGGGCAATAACATAAAGAAAGAGGTTTTGGATTTGTTAGGAAGGAAAGTCGTTGGAACGTGACGATTAAATCTAAAGAGAGCATAAAGTCTAGAATACATTAAAGACTTTGAGGGAAAAAGATAAAGCAAAACAAGACTTAAAAAAGAAAGCCATTGTCTATGGAATTACAGTATTGGCTAAATCAATGGGTTTATACAAAACTTTGGGTTTGAATTGAGTGATCTTAGTTACGTGTGTATAAAGCTTTCCACGTGGAATAAGTCTTTACGACATATATAACTGATCAGTAAACTATATTCTTTCAAAAATAATTTAAGAAGAATGCTATTCTTAAAAGTAGGGCTGGGCAAAAAATCCGGATCCGAAAAACCGAACCGAACCCGATCCGAAAAAATAGCACCGAACTCGAACTGAAATTTATTAAATATCCGAATGGGTTCAAAATTTTGGTATTTATAGAACCGAAACCGAACCCAACCCGAACCGAAATATTTCGGGTATCCGAATATATCCGAAATAAATTTATATACCTAAATATATTGATTATTTTTAAAATTAATGTATATTAAAAACATCCAAAATATATAAGATACTTTTAAGTTTTCCAAAATATTTGAAAATATATACGAATAGATATTTATATAAGATACTTTTAAATCAAACTAATTTATATGTTAGTTTTAGATATTTTGACATATGTTATTCAAATTTATTTATAATATATTATTTTATTTATAGATTTTGAGAAATTTAAAGTATAAAATAAATTTTAAAATTTTAAAGATAATTTAAATGAGTTATTCAAACCCGAACCGAACCCGCAAAGATCCGAACCGAATCCGAACCAAAATCTAAAAATACCCGAATGGGATTGAAATCTTTGACCCTAAAGACCTGAAACTCGAATAGACCCGAACCGAACCCGAATAGGTACCCGAACACCCACCCCTACTTAAAAGTTTTTATTAAACAAAAACAGACACTCTTTCTATTATCAAGATTTAAGTATATATTTGCACAATCAAAAATAACAAAAACCATGATGAAAAAGGGAGTAAATTAAATAAATATGTAAGTAGGTCGAATTAGATTATACGACATTCTCAAATATACCGTCCAAAGACTTGAAAGTTATAACTATCAAGTCTCAAAACCAAAGTCCGATCCAACTCAAATGAATGATAACAATTAATCATGAAAAGGAAACAAATAAGACAAGCAAGTAAATTTAGATTCAACAATCTCGGCGGCATTGCCCCATGCTGAAGAAAATTTTGTACGTTACATAAATTTCAATAGGGTCCGTGTTTCCTTTAATTATTCTGTTCAGTTTGGTGAAATATATATTTTTAATAATATTTGATTCGTCCAGATCCAAATAATGAGGTAATAATGACTTACGAACTTTCCCTTGACTTGCTTGACCCAGTGACTATGATCCGGATGTCGGCAATTCTTTTTTTATTATATCTTCCCTTGTTAACAGAAATAAACAAATACTAAAAGTATAGGGAAAACCTGTTAAGCTGTTTATATTGCAATAATGGTTTGTCCTAGTTGTTGAGATATCCCTAATTTTTAATACATCATTATGTCCATAAAAAAAATCATATTAAACTTGTGAAAAGGTAGCATTTGATAATTATATCATATTTGAGTACAGTAGTCAATGTTTAATGAATGAATATGTATCGTGTATGATGACTTAATAGATGATCCTTGATAACTTTCTAATTTATATATAAAAATACATATAGTCGATAATCAAAATTGGAGGAGAATAATACAAAAACGTGGAAGTTTTGGGGAGGAAAGGACAAAGAAGAGGACCCACACGGGAAAAGGGCAACAAATCTTGACCAGACTCGACCACGACTTCCAGCTTAAGAGAGGCCTCTTATGGTGTGAACAAGTTGCCACCTTGGGCGGCTCCGACACCGACTATTTTTTTCTTGTCCTTCATTTCCCCCACCTTTTTGTTTGCTTGTTCAGAGTTAATTAGTCAGTGTCATCTTGATTTAATTATTCCAAACACAAGTATACAAAACTAACCACTAGTCACACGAAGTTTCTGAAATATTTAGTTGTGTTCCATAATAAAATGACTTACCAAAAAGATGTAAATATGAGTTTTAATAATTGCAAACTACGTCTTTTTATGTAGTTAAGATCATATTAAAACAGTCAAATTACTTATTTTCTGTAGGTTTGTGTAATCAGATGCTGACAATATTGAGTTTTCTAATGTTCAAAAAAAAAATATTGAGTTTTCTATATATAGGTTTAAAGTACATTTGCGGATTCATAAAAAATTTAATCGACTAAGAAAACATGTAGAGAAGAGTCAACATAACAAGCCAACTAACGGTGGGACGATGATAGAATTTATGATTTGAGGGGATTCGTTCTCTGGTAGTATAAACCAATATATGTTAGTCGATCCTAGGAAAATTATTTCTATATCGCTGCCCGTTCACGACAAATAAAGATATTGATCACGCTGGATATATTGTTTAACGATCCACGAATTATAATATTGTTGCTAATGAAGGAATTGGTTTGCGCTCGTGGAAAAGTTAATTACATAAGTCGTGAATGGTTGGAAAAATCAAATAGTTATTTGTAGACGTGTTTTTTATTGATGCTACGTGGAGTAGTGGTAGGGCTGGGCACGGATCGGATATTCGGATTTTTTAAGGTATTTACGATTTGCTTCGAATGTTACGAATATCTAGTTTTTCGATTTGCTTTGTTCGGAAAAATATGGATATTCGGAAAAACGGATATTCGGAAAATAATTAGATATTTGCGGATATTTACGAATACTTACGAATATTTCATCTGTTTTGATTACTACAAATAATTTTACAAATCTGATACAAATTTATTTTGTAAAATATTGTTTTGTATGATATAGAAAATAAAAGTTAAAAGAAGTAGTGAATCTACATATTTTGTCAGTTTTTTAAATTTAATTAACAATTATAATAACACAAAACTTAAGAAAAAGTTATAACTGTTATAAAATAATTATCTTCTTTTTATGTAATACTTTTATATATGTAATAATGTGAATAAAATTTGTCAAATCATATGTTAGAATAATAATTATATAAAAATTTGTCAAATCATATGTTAGAATGATAATTATATAATTTTATACATTTAAAACTTTAAATATAATCAAGATATACATGTATTTATATATTGACGGATCGAATCGGATATTCGCTTCCCAGAATTTTAATATTTGTGATTTGCTTCGATTTTAACGAATATTGATTTTTAGTATTTGGTTTGCTTCAAAAGTTTACGGATATTCGAAATTTTCGGATCGAATCAAAACGAATAACGAATCGAATCAAATTTAACGAATAAAATGACCATCCCTAAGTAGTGGTATGATATAAGACCACCATCTTTTCTCAAGTCCTCGTCTAAAGCCCTCTCTCGGATATTCTACATGACGACTTCAACATGATGGCGTCACTACACTGCATCTCTATGCATGATGCAGTAACCTTACGTTTGTTTTACTAACTTTTTCTGAAGAAAACTATACGCGCTACAAATGTACTTCAGTTATACTTATACGTTCATTTTTATTTGATTTCAACATTGGTTTATTTTATTTTAAATATTATAAAACTATTCGAATATGTAATTTTATTCAATTTGGTTATTCTGATTCCAGGTAATTCGTCTAGAGCTAAAAGCAACCATCGTATTATGCATAGAGATATATTATATAAAAAGACTCAAGTTGATGAAGAGTCAAGCTAACTAAAATTGAAAAACAAACTACTGGAATAATGCACTAGTTGGAGCTTTCTTAAAATACTAACAGCAATCAAAAATAGAACAATCTAGTAATGTGTTTGTAAAATACAATTAGAGACTAGTTTATTTTGCTAAGGTCATATGTAAACTATAGTATAAGTATGACTAATATAGAGCTCTGCTCAAAGTCAAGGGACTTTTTAGCCATACACAATCTTCCATGTCTTTTCTGAATAGTAGACGGGTCGTGATGCATTTCACTATCCATCAGCCTCCGTTACGCAAGTAACCATACGTCATCCGATCTGCATCACGTACGCATACGCCTTATCCTAGTCTTCTTTTTTCTCTCTTTGTCAAATTATAAAATGACTTAATGTGGAATTGTTGAAAAGTCAAGTTTTTTTTTTAAAGTTGTGGTCGTGTCAGTTAAGACCAAAGTTCAAATCCCCGATCAACGTAACGTTTCCATATTTTAAAACACACTATTAAAAGTGAAGATAACTTTAAGGGAAAAACAAACATACAATCTTTGGTGGACAAGTGGTGTAATGAGACAAAGCATTACTAAGTCACGATCTTGTGAACTGAGGTAATCTATCTCAAGAAACGGACCGAACAATAACAAACCCCACACTAGTTCTCCTTTGGTGTCAGTTCCTCAAACCAAACCAAATCAAATAAGTTCCAAACTGAATATCTCTCTAATACAAAGTGCCTGCTCCCAAAAATAGAGCCAAATGAATATCTCAATACACAACCTCTCATATTTAAAGTCACATCATTATCATCCAAAAAAAAAAAAAAACACCAAAAGAAAATAGAAACCACCTAGTTTCAATCTCTTCCTCAGAGAGACATCTTGAGCTTTCTTGCCTCCCTCCCTTGAGCCTTCTTCAGTCCTAATGGTCTTTTAACTTGCAGCATTGTACTTGTAAAACTCTAGCATCTCCTCTTCCACGGGATGAGTCTTACCAACTATCACAAGACAATGCAACGGCGCTCCAAAATCAACACTCTCCAGTTGCTTCATCGTCCCCGAGACTATCTTCTGGTCCTCAGCGCCAAGCCTCGCAAAACCCACACACTCCGTCTCTTCACCATACACAGAATCTCCACGCTTCTGCTCAACTTCAAGCAGCTGCTCGATGGCAGTATTAACACTCATATACCTAGGCGGCTCGTACTGTTTCTTCCCTCCTCTGCAAAGAGACTCGAAAGTGGGCTCCTTCACTCGGATATCCAGCAAACAGAGCGTGTGCAGTCCGAGAGCACGGTTCTTCTTGATCTTCTCGTAAAAGCTATCAGGTCTCCAACTCTCGGTGAAGAAAGGGATCGAAACAGTCTCTCCGTAATGGTAAAGCTGCAGACCACAGATCCCAACCGCATTCATGACAGATGCGTTGTGCACTACCTCTACATCAACACCAAGTTTCTTAGCTCTAACAACAAGATCGCTATGCGTTGTAGCTCTGCAACACAAACAAAACAACAACAATTCAGACAGTATTATCTAACTATCTAAACGACACCGTCTAATTAAGATTCAAACATTACCCAAAGGGATCACCAACAACGAGAAAAGCGATGTCATTATCAATAGCTTCTTCAATCATACTCCCTGCCTTCTCTTCCACCATCTCTCTATCAGCAAGTGTGATCGGTTTCCCATAAAACTTTTCCTGTCCGAAAAAAAAAAAAAGAAGACATAGCCTTTTAAAATGCGAACTAGTGAATCTACTGAGGGGGCTTTGAGAGACTTACGAGATTGGAAAGACCATCGGAAGAGAGACCAAAGGACAAAAGAGAAGTGTAAGCTTCCATGTAGATCTTCTGAGATTTCTTGACGGCTTCGAGTCCTCTCAGGGTTATGTCCCTTTCGTCTCCTAAGCCTAAACCTATGATGTACAACATCTTTCTCCCTAACTACTACTCTTCTCTTCTGTCTTGATGAAGCTTAACACATGAATCAAAGCACTCAAATCAGTCAGGTGATTGAGAAAGAGTTGAGCTTTTATAAGATCAAAAGCTTCTACCTTTTGGTTAACAGTTGATGAAACTAAATCAAAAAAGACAAATCTATCAACAAACAGAAACAGAGAGTTTAACCTAATGCTGTGCGGACGGCCGATACTGAAAGGAGGAGAAGAAGGTCAAAACCCTTCTGTCTTTTTTTCCTTTTTTTATTGCTTTTTTTTTTGGAAAATCACTCCATCCCTTCCACAATTGAATTTATTAAATACATATTGAAACGTATTTAATTTATCTCACAAATACATTATTTTCTGTATATTAACTTTTAATAAACTAAATCAATACTCATTTAATAAATTCAATTAATCTTCTTGAAATCTGAAATTTTTATACAAACACACACACAAAACATTATATTTTAGTAAATTCTAATAAGGAGGTAATAATTATTATTCAAAAGTGATTAATAAGCCTTAAGCATTCGCATTAAGGGAAATAACAACCAAAAATAGTGCGATATTGTTACACTTTGTCTAGAACCAATAGAAGAGTAGGTTTTGATTGAATGAATAAGAGTTACAAGTTACTACTACAACAACAACAATAATACTAGGCAGTGCAAGAAAGCTGAGGAAGATAGTTTCTCTGCCTGACAAGCTCGTGCATGTCTTGCACTATCTTGAACACTGCTTCTGGTCTAGCCAGCCTCAATGCGTTCTGTGACATTATCTCCAGCTGTTTCGATCCCGGTCCAAACCAATCCGCTACAATCTTCGATATCTCTTTTGGTGATTTTGAGAATTTCCCACATCCGTTCTCCACCACGTAAGGTACATTCCCTGCCTCCTGCGCTCAAGTTTTCAAAACCACAATATTGGAAAAAGCCTGAACCGAATATAATATGGTGGGAAGGCTTTAGAGTTGGAACTTACTTGACCAGCGATGTAACCGTTTAAGATTATCGGTAGCCCTCTTATCATAGCTTCAGCTATGGTTCCTGGACCTGCCTGAACAAAGAAACGATCATTCTAATGACACCACTGTTTTGGGTGCAAGAGAGACTAAGAATGTCAATTATAAGAGAATCGTTACCAATGTAAAAATATATGTTGGTTTACCTTTGTTATGATACAGTTACAGGCACCCATACATTCCTCCATTTTTGTTACAAACCCCTTAACCTGTGACAATAAGTAAAATGTTTCAGCGTGAGACTGCTTATCTGGTTTGAAGAGTTAAGACTTAAGAACTATAGAGTACCTGGACTGGTATTTTCCAGTCTATGGAACTTAATCTGGTTTGGAGTTTCTTGTTTCGTCCACATATTATAAGAACCTGACCAACCGCTTCACCAAGACTCTCGTCATACAAAGCATCGCCAAGAGCTCTTGCTGTTGCCTCGATGGGACCCATTCCTTCTCCTCCTCCCATTAACAAAACAGCTGGAAGATTCTCATCCATCCCTAGCTCTCTTCTTAACTCAACCTGTGATTTGTTGAAACACAATACTATTGAATCTGAATTGTTTGAAACAACAAGGACAGTAAAGAGAGGAGAACTTTTTAAAAGGCTGACCTTTGGGCGAACTGGTTTGACAAAGGAAGGTCGAACAGGAAGACCATAAACTTTGATTTGTGATGTTTGAAGTCCGGCCTTTTGTGCCCTTTTCGCCACTTCTGTTGATGGGCAGTAACATCTTGTCACAAGCTTATGAAACCTAAACATCAAAGCAAGCATTGTTGCAACTTTACTTTTAGGAAAACACTAAACATAAACGAGCTGGTTAATAAACTAACCATGTAGGATGACAAGTGCTCAAGTCTGTAATAACCGTGGTGAAGACTATTTTATCAAGCAACCCCTTTGATCTTAGGACACGAAGTGGGACATGTTGCATCAATGGATGAACACTGATTATAATGTCGGGTTGATATTTCATCAATCCTTGGGCAATTTCCCTGTAAGAAGTTGGAACCAACCGTTCTTTATTAGACCCTTCTGATAGTCAAAGCTGGAAGAAGCAAAACGGGAAAAAAAGCCTCTCACCTGGCAATAAAAGTCGAAGTTGCTGCAAAGTTAGATTGGTGAATAACGCGTGGAGCAGTACCATAGTAAGTCATCTTCCATAGAGCTCCATGTTTCACCAGAAAATTATAGCTCCTGGGGAGCTGGTTGAATGGCCAGGGTGTGTGATCTGTCCACAAGTCCGTAATAAACACCTGCGCAAACACTTAATGTACTGAGAACAAAAAAAAAATCAACAACAAACACACACACACATAATGTACTCAAACTCTATTCCAAGATACAAACTTTAATCTACAGGCAGAGCAACCAAGTAAATGTAACCCAAACCGATAAAGTGATAAACTTTACTTTTTTCCAAATTAAGAAAAGCTCTAAGCCGACACAAACCTGGTACTCATCTCCAAACTCCTGATTGAACGCAGCTCTAATGGCTTCAGCAGAAGCTCGGTGACCACCACCAGTATCACTCATCAAAATCAAAACTTTCTTGGGCCGATCAGCTTCGACTCCGTTCAATTGCAAACCCTCCTCACCCAAAACCCCACCAGCATCATTTCCCCTAACTCCGTTCTTCTCGTGGCTCGAAAGCCCAACGGAGGCGAAGCCATCGGGAACCACCTTATCGCAGTGAAACCTAATAAAGCTGTTGAATTCACTGATAAACCCACGCAGGCTAGAGTTGACGCTGCTCTTAGCGTTCAAGCTCAGAGAAGCTCGCGTCCTCCTCCGTGCGGGTAGTAAAGTCCGAGGGCCACTGAAGAACAAGGCATTTGATGTCGACAGAGTGTACCCATCTGAAGAGGCTAAACCGGTCAGACGTGTGAAGAAGAAACCAGAGGCGGAGGAGGAGGATGCTGCTGATTCCTGGGTTGCTGCCGTTGATGGGTTTTGCATAGTTGATAGATGGAAAAGAGTGTGCCTGCTAGAGAGAGGGGGAGGGAGAGAGAGAGAGAATCAATTAGTGGAGTAATTTAGCGACATGAATGATGATGATCTAAGTGCATCGCTCGAGGGAGAGAGATTGCAGCCCATAGAGGATAGGATTTTTTTGGAAGGTGAAGAAGATTGCTGTTTTATATTAAGAAGATGAAGAATAATTGCTTTCGCTTAACCGATACTTAACCGAATATTCTATTTTTTTACCCAAATTCACCTTAACCAATTTATGTTCTCTTTATGTAAAGCCCATGTAAATATCTTGGTTTCAGAGTACACTGAATATATATGCGTGGTCAAAAAGCTTAAATCGAGATGGTCGGCGTAACATGACTAGAAAAGCATGCATCTATATATATATCAATTTGGCATGATTATTAAGCAAATAAGAAAACCCTTTATAAAAATAAAATGATTATTAAGCAAAAAAAATTTTAGCATGAATACCAATTTCGTATTTAGGGCTTCACTGATTTTTCTACTACCACCCGTTTTATGAAAAAGTAGGTGGAACCATTCAGTTTTGCTTCTTCTCCATAAAATGATTATTAAGCAAAAACAATTTTAGCATGATTACCATTTTGTATTTAGAGCTTCAGCGATTTTTTTCATTCTGCATGGCCTTGGCACTACTTGGGTTGGTAGCGGATTGTTGGCGTTTTGAAATAATCATAGAAAACGCTACAAATCGCTTTAGATCACTCTAAACCTCTTAAAATTAAAAAGTGGTTAAATTTAGCGTTTCTTGATTCTGGTGATTACGGGAGGATAAATTCAAAAGCTAGTTCCAGCAACTATCCACATCCACAAACTTACGCAGATTCCGGTTACACCAGTCAGACCTTAAAAACATTCTCTACCAATTGCATTTTAAATCTTAAATGAAAAAAAAAAAAAAAAACTCGACCAAGCCATAATACGTATATGGCTTGATAGAAAGAGTTAAATAATTCAAATTCATACGAGTTGTTGCCTTTATCAATAAATTTTGAACATAAGAAATCATTCTGCTGCTCGTTTCACATGTGTTTCATGCTTCCAATTCTCGACTCGGTTCTCTATTATATATAACTCTGAGATACTCGATTCAAATGATGAAAGTTAAAAGAGTCGTCGTGGAATAGAACTCGTCATATGTCCCGTCCAAGTCCAACCACCAAGCAAAAAAAAGGCAAGAATCGTGTGAACTCTCAAAAGATGGCTGGTTGGTGGGGCATGAAATATATTCTTAGTTTTGAATTGTCATAATAATGGAGCCGACTGTTGATCCACAGGCAAATTTAACGATCATCATTAAACGATTTTCAAGGAGCTCTTAGCATGTCCGAAAATTAACGGAGCAACTTTAATCAATGGGCTAAATAGAGCCCAACACCTCTTAGTCGACTCTTACCCCTTTTCATAATGGAGCTGACTTGTATTAACGTGCAAACAAAAGGAGAAGAAGGTATTAACGGGCCAGAAAGCGCCCAACACTTCACAACTATTATTGTTTTTGTTTTGTAGTGTTTTTCTGTTTTGGGATGGATGATGATCCTTGTGTCTTGTGTTCTTTAGATTTGACAACAAATTTGGTTGATTCTAAATTTCACAGCAAAATTTAACAATCCAACTCTCTATATTTTTTTTTATAACTATAGGCAAACCCTCAAATAGAGTAAACAACAGCAGCAACAATAATTACAATTGACTTTTGGATTCCAGTAAAGGTTCTATGTTGCTAAAGCGGGTAAGGTAACGTCAAACACTAGAGTACAGATAATCAACTTGAGATTGTCATCTGCATGGATGACACGTGTCATATTCTTCGTTAGCTGGCCGTTCGATCCATTCAAGCTTCGTTACACTCAAAAGCTCTACAAAACAGCCAAGAATTAAAAAAGAATAATTATCTTTTTAGGCCCACGGCCCACGAGGTAAGTCCTGCGCTTACGGATATCTTTATTTCTCGAATTAGTTAGATTTATATCATTAATTACTTAAAAATCTAATCGTTATTACCGACACTGATATTTATACAGTGACAGAGACTACCAGATTTCAAAAGCTACCTGTGTTCTTCATTTTTGTCAAAACGAAGACCCAGAGGAGCCATTGGATCTATAAATCTTTGTCAGGCAGTGATTATCGTCAAATTTGAAATATTCATCTGTTTCGTCCTCTCTTCTTCTCCTGGTACGCTCCAGCAACGCTTTCTCTTTCGTTTTTGTTAATTTTGTTTTCTCGATCTGATCGATTTCGCGTGGTCACGATCGTGCTGTTTCTCGTGCTCAATATGTTTTCGTTTGCTTTTGATAATACATAGTTTTATTGTTTCATTATAGTTAAGCACTACTCGATCTCGCCATTGGTTATTATTTTGGTGAGCATTTGGTTTGACATGTTTACGACGTCGTTTCAGGGTTTGATTGGGGGACAAAAAGGGAGCTGGATCAGCTTCGAAGTGTTTTAAGAACAAAGAGGCTTTTGGTTGTTTGGGACTTACACATCTGCCTAGGTTATTATGGGATATCTGAATTCTGTATTGTCATCTTCGAGCCAAGTTCACGCCGGCTGCGATGGACCTGTTAGCGGCGGCGGCCTCAGGTTTTACTTCTTCATCATCATGTCTTTACTTTTCTAATATTATTGTATTACAGATTACTTTGAATTTTAAATGCGTGATTATATGTTAATGCATTAGTATCGTTCCTAGATTTAACCCTTATGCCTTCTTTGAACCTCACATGTAAAGAGTTTCTTCATTCTCCTTTGGCTTTATACAGAAGAGCTATGAGTCTATGAAGGTTTTTACTGTACATGCTCTTGCTGCTGTCAGTTTAGATAAAACATTGTAATTGATTTATTTACCTACTTACTGTGTACAGTCAGAACGGGAAGTTCAGCTATGGATATGCAAGCTCTCCTGGTAAAAGATCTTCAATGGAGGACTTTTATGAGACTAGAATCGATGGCGTTGATGGCGAAATCGTTGGTCTTTTTGGAGTCTTTGATGGTAATACTTTGTCTCACATTCACTATGTTAGAAAAAGATTGGGTGAAGGATTTAGTAAGATTCGCTTTGGCATGATACATGAGAAATTGAGAATCATAACTCTTTGATGATGTCTACTGATTTAGTAGTAATAATCTTAGGTATTTGTGATATGTAAACCATTTAAATTACTTTCTAGTTATTTGCATTTTATCATGCTTTCTTACATTTTTTACATGGTAAGAAGCTCTAAAAAAGCCAGGGGTAATGATGTAGCTAACGTTTATGTCCAGGACATGGAGGTGCACGTGCAGCTGAATATGTGAAGCAAAATCTATTCAGTAACCTCATCAGGCATCCAAAGTTCATCTCTGACACTACAGCAGCAATAGGTTGTTTTGCACTTTTCCAGATGCTTCATTACATAGACCCAGCAAGGTGTTTTATTTATCTTTCTGATTTTTTTTCAATTGCTTCTCATTTCAGCTGATGCATACAACCAAACAGACTCAGAGTTTCTTAAATCAGAAAATAGTCAGAACAGAGATGCTGGTTCAACCGCGTCGACAGCCATCTTAGTTGGCGACCGTTTACTTGTTGCAAATGTAGGGGACTCTAGAGCTGTCATATGCAGAGGTGGAAATGGTAATGCTTGTTCAAGTTTATTTATGCATTTAATTTGAAGTGCAAGGGAGATTATAATACGTTTAGAAGGAAGTTGTGAGTGTCAGTGGTCTTGTCTTGTCTGGTACTAATATAATTCTTGTTTTTTAAAGCTATTGCTGTATCTCGAGACCACAAGCCTGATCAAAGTGATGAGCGCCAACGAATTGAGGATGCTGGAGGATTTGTCATGTGGGCTGGTAAATAAAAATTATTTTATTAGAAAACTTTCTTCTTATATGCGTTTATATCGTTTACGTACGTAATTGGTATTATGCTAAAAGGAACATGGAGAGTTGGAGGAGTTCTTGCTGTTTCTCGTGCATTTGGCGATAGGCTATTGAAGCAGTATGTTGTTGCTGATCCCGAGATACAGGTATTGGCTTTGCATCATAATCTATTTCTATATATAAGAAAGTTAATTATTTATCTTGTGTGAATAAAACTCAACTACTGGGTAAGGGAGCGACTATTTGTGCTTACATCATAGTATGGCTACACCAATTCATTGCCTTGGTTCACTCATGAGCATGTATGAATATTTCAGGAGGAAAAAGTTGATGGCTCTCTTGAGTTTCTCATTCTTGCTAGTGATGGTCTCTGGGACGTTGTATCTAACGAGGTAGATCGTTTGATCTTCTAAAATCTCCTTTCAGAATCTCACTTGTTAGCACTCATAATCCTCTGGACATGTAAACACATCTCTGTTTTTATACTCAGGAAGCTGTTGGGATGATCAAGGAGATAGAAGATCCCGAGGAAGGTGCAAGAAGACTGATGACGGAAGCTTCCCAAAGAGGAAGTGCAGACAACATAACTTGTGTTGTTGTACGTTTCTTTTCAGACCAAACAGGAGTAGGTTCCAGCAGCAACATCGGTCGAGGTATTATACCAGATAGAAGCTCCGGTGACTCATCAACATAGTTATAACATCGGTATTTCATATTCCACCCAAAATAACAAATGAATCTGGGAGATCATATAGTGTTTTAAAAGATGTCCAACGGTCTTTCAAGAAAACATAGACAAAACTCAGGAAACCCTTGTTACACGAATGGTTTTTGGTCTCGTGTCACTTTCGTTGTTGTTATGCATTTTGGTTACTTGGGCATGTAAAGAAACATAAATCACGACAATCTTCAGATTTGCAATAGACGAGAATAAAGCAAACGTGTCATTGGTAATCTTTATACGTTCAATTTCATGTTAAAAAATGATGTCTTAAATGTCACAACAACAACTCCACAAGTCTCGTCTTCTTCGGACAAAAATCATAAGAGGTGAATAACTGATACGCTATCAACTCTTTGTCGAAGAATATGCAAAGCTAACAGTAGAAAAGATGATACACGCACGCTGCTGCTTTGTTGGTGAGTGGTGAAGTTAGCCAGTTCCCGATTTGAGGGTATTACTCAACCTGAAGGAGAATAATATGTACATATATGAGAGCTTTGCTGAATCAAAAAAATGCACATGAAATAATATTTCATGTGCTTACCAGTCTAGGCCTTCGAAAAGTCCTTCGCCTTTCACAGCACAAGTTTTGAAGATTGCCCACTGACGACTCTTTATCTTGTGCAACTCCAAGGCCTCTGTCACAGCCGCATCGTCAAGTGCCCCTGGTAGATCCTGTTTCATTTCATTATAGAATCTTCAGAAATATATGAAAAACCTATCAAATTGTGGTACAGATTCTTTTCAATTAGGGTGACAGTTCCCCGGTGAATTTATCAGAACTTGTAAGCGGCAAGGTAAACAGCATGACATAGATGATACGAACCTGCTTGTTTGCAAATATAAGAACCATTGCACCTTTCAATTCCTCTTCCTGTAAGAAGGTTCGGACATCAACCAAGGACGAGTTAGCTGCTTAGTAATAGATGAACTATTTTAGAGGCAAGAAAATCATAATTTTCACAAGGGCAGTCAAATGAGACACAAATCTATATAGCACGTCAGGATCACCAGCAGTTCCTGTCCGAGAATGTCTCAGCTTGATTACACCAGCCTTTTCCCTCAGTACAAATCAGAGAGACTTTAATGTCATATATTACAAGGCTGTTTGACATTCTACAAGCATTGAGTAGCAACATATATAAGTTTCTAAAACAATTTCTAACAATTAAAAAGCTGAGCCAGTTATTGTATTATCAATAGAGAAACCACCAAAAAAGGATTCCCCTCGTTTGGATACAAGCAGGAGGACCCTTTATCAAAAAAATAAGCAATAAACCAATTACATTGGAAGATGAAACCTTTAGCAGTAGTTTTACCTCCAAAATTGCATGGAACTCTTCTTTGGCCACTCCAATTCTATCAGTATCACTCGAATCAACCACATAAATCACTGCTTGTGTATTTGGGAAATAGCATCTCCAATACGGCCTGAAACAGTTGCGCACAAAAAATCAGTACCCACTTCTCTAGAGAGGATAACAGAGGAAATAAAAAAAAGGTTTTACAAAGCTACCTGATACTCGTTTGTCCACCTGCACAATGAAAAAAAAAAATCAATTGAAAATATTAAAGCAAAGGTTCCATAATTGCAAAGGTTAAGGTGCAAACAGCTCATGTCCAGTCCACTAAATACATAGCTAGAAATATGCAAGCATAGAGTCTTATGTGTATGTCACAACTATTCAGAGGATGATAAACAATGGACATAGTTTTAATGAATATTCAAGTTTCAGAGTAGTCACATCTGCTGCTATCATGATCCTATTCAATCACTTGCCCTATAAATCTACTAGTCAAGACTAACTGGATCCATAAGAACACGCTTTGATCTAAGATCAATCAATGTACTGTTCCAGCAATGCATATAGATAATAAAACATACCTAAATCCCAGACCTGAAACTTGATATTGTTGTACTGCACAGTCTCCACGTTAAATCCAATAGCTGCAGATCAGGAACAAAGCAAACAAGAAATCAAATCGATTTCAGTGGAAATTGGCGAGGATTGATGGTGAGATCAAGAGGAATACATACTCGGGATCGTAGAGACGACCTCCCCCATCTGAAGCCGATCTGGAGAAGCAAAACGAAAATGTAACTCATCACAGAAACCCTCAAGTCACTTACATTATCTATAGAAGATGGAAGGATGATGGTTTACAGAGGATGGTGGTTTTTCCGGCATTGTCGAGACCGAGGACGAGGATACGAGCTTCTTTGTTTCCAAACACGGAGGAGAACAACTTCGTGAACACGATTCCCATCTTCTTCGTCTTCGGATCAGATCACACGATCTAAAGAGAGATTCGTCTCTTCGATCATCGAGCTCTTCCTTTTACAGAGAAGACGAAGATTTATCGAGTTCGGGACGCATATGGGCCAGTAATTATCAGCTCGGCCCAGTAAGAGGATATGGGTTTTACTACTTTCACCACTTAGTGATTTCTTTACTAGAGATCATCAGACTGATGTCTTTCCCAGCTCTCTTCTTGGCGTCAACATCCTCCTCACGCTTTGGTTGGCTGTTTTTGTTTGCATTTAGAAAGTAGTTAAACAAAAAGATGTCTTTTTCAAATATACCTTTAAATATATTTAATAAAAACATTATATAAATATTCTAATATGCACATGTATACTTCATATCTGCTAACTAAAGGGTAACTCATTCCCTTGCTTCCTACTTTTGATTTTGATTTACCACCTGCTAAGTAGTATAACTTTTTTTTCAAATGGCAGCATCATTTCCAAGATGTTTGTTGCATTTAATCAGATAGCTATTCAGAATTGTAAACTAATTACAGAGTTAAGATAGAAAGTAGTACTTCTTCTGTTTCTAAAAGATTCGTATTTTAGAAAAAACTTTTGTTTTAAAAAGATATATTTTTTACATTTTCAATACATTAATTAATGAAAAATTGTACATTTTGAAAAATATAATTGTATTTACTAAAATCTTATTGGTTCAAAGTTATGAAGAATTGTTAATTAAGAAGAATAATGCATTGGTAAATAAAGTTTTATGTTTTTCTTAATAAGTGTGAAAAATTTAAAACATGAATTTTTTAGAAACAGAGTGAATATAACGTAGGGGAATATATACATTAAATAAATACAAGTAAATGGAAGAAAAGAATGTCCAAATGGAAGAGAATTGTTTGGAACTTTACAAGGACGCGGCTACTCGGCGCCTCGAAGGACAGCTCACCGGTGTCAAAAATGTCAAAGCAGAATCAATTCTTTTTGCTATAATTAACTCAACACAATACATTACGTGACACGTCTTCACATTTCTGCTAACTCTTTGACCCACATAATAGCTAAACTAGATACGCAACACAAATGATTTGCTAACCATTTCTTTTGTTAATTAGCCAATTCTCTTGTTAATGGATGGGGAATTTTTTTTGAAAACGGAGAATATCATATTTAAAATATTGGTTGTTAATTACCCGGCATTTCACTTTAAAATATTTTTAAAATAAAAAAATAATTACATATTAGGTTTTAATGAAATGAAAAAACTACAACATTACTAAAATGTCATTTGCCAGTACAGGCAAAAGAAGGAAAACTTATTGGGTTTAGATTATATATGTTTGTCTGCGTTTGTTTTACGTTTAAGACGTTTTCTCCAAACGTTTACATTTCTCAAAAAGTTTTTATTTTTCTCTGAGTATATTAACCCAATGACATCAGGGAATTTGTGGAAACTGTCGAGTCCTGAGTATATATCGTTTGGTGCGGGTAAACTGATCAAATATTTCCTCAAAAGTTGCAAAACTTGGAATAAAATATTTAGTAGTATAGAAAAAGATAAAACATTGTAACAAGCCAAGTAAAACTCAAAATTTTGCTCTCTAGTAAAGTTTACATTCCCAGTAAACATATGAAGGAAAATTTCCGAGAGCTCTCCAAAAATAAGAGAAAAAAAAGAAAGCTAGAAAGAAAAGCCTAGTGGCTTGTTGTTGGTTCTCCAGTATCTTTCACTTTCTCTTCATTCTCTCCCATCTTCTTCTCCTCTCCGACAACAGCATTATCCTCCTGAGAAACTACCATTCTTCCCTCGTGAACACCACACGTACACTTCTTCATCGCCGGCGTCGCGATAAACCTCGGCATGTTTTCTCCCGCCATTATGACCAGAAACTTCTCCTCGTACGCTCCGTTCGACGCCTTGTCCCCAGAACGGCTCTCTTCGTCCTCTGCTCCACCGTTCCGACCATCATCTTCGCCGGAGGGAGACAGCCGCCAGTAAGAACATGCGAGGATGAGAAGAGCAAAGGCGATGAGTCCAAGCATCGCCGCTAAACCGCCGAAGAGGTAAGGAATCGGCGAGTGCCACGGAGATTGCGGCACCGCTGGGTGATTCACTGAAGACGACGGTGATGCTGACGTGGCGTGCATCGCCACTTGCAACATCGATCGAACGCTCAACGGTCTCATCTCTTTGTTTAAACACTTTCTTTGATTATCACTTCTTTGTTATATTTAGAGATAAGTTTCTCTCAACTCTTTTTTTTCTTGTTAATTTGCTCACGTAAAGTAGGATAAAAGGAAAGCTGAGTGTGAAACAATGGGGATGGCAATGAGACGTATTTATATTATAGGCGTAAGCAACTTGGGGACAAAGGTAGTGACGATTAGATTTAATTAATAATATTTCTTTTGTAACAATATTTAATTAACGGTATAATTTAGTGAATTCCATCATTCTCTCTCTTTTTAAAGCATAGTGATGAGTTTATTTTATTTTCTAGAAGTATATAATAATGTACACGCATGTATATGAAACGATCGAGTCCTGAATATATGGATGTACACGCATGTACACGTATGAAACCGCATTTACAATCGTTTGGTATGTGCAAAGTTATGAAGAATTGTTAATTAAGAATAATGCATTGGTAAATAAAGTTTTATGTTTTTCTTAATGTGAAAAATTTAAAACATGAATTTTTTAAAACAGATGAATATAACGTAGGGAATATATACATTAAATAAATACAAGTAAATGGAAGAAAAGAATGTCCAAATGGAAGAGAATTGTTTGGAACTTTACAAGGACGCGGCTACTCGGCGCCTCGAAGGACAGCTCACCGGTGTCAAAAATGTCAAAGCAGAATCAATTCTTTTGCTATAATTAACTCAACACAATACATTACGTGACACGTCTTCACATTTCTGCTAACTCTTTGACCCACATAATAGCTAAACTAGATACGCAACACAAATGATTTGCTAACCATTTCTTTTGTTAATTAGCCAATTCTCTTGTTAATGGATGGGGAATTTTTTTTTTTTTGAAAACGGAGAATATCATATTTAAAATATTGGTTGTTAATTACCCGGCATTTCACTTTAAAATATTTTTTAAAATAAAAAATAATTACATATTAGGTTTTAATGAAATGAAAAAACTACAACATTACTAAAATGTCATTTGCCAGTACAGGCAAAAGAAGGAAAACTTATTGGGTTTAGATTATATATGTTTGTCTGCGTTTGTTTTTACGTTTAAGACGTTTTCTCCAAACGTTTACATTTCTCAAAAAGTTTTTTATTTTTCTCTGAGTATATTAACCCAATGACATCAGGGAATTTGTGGAAACTGTCGAGTCCTGAGTATATATCGTTTGGTGCGGGTAAACTGATCAAATATTTCCTCAAAAGTTGCAAAACTTGGAATAAAATATTTAGTAGTATAGAAAAAGATAAAACATTGTAACAAGCCAAGTAAAACTCAAAATTTTGCTCTCTAGTAAAGTTTACATTCCCAGTAAACATATGAAGGAAAATTTCCGAGAGAGCTCTCCAAAAATAAGAGAAAAAAAAAGAAAGCTAGAAAGAAAAGCCTAGTGGCTTGTTGTTGGTTCTCCAGTATCTTTCACTTTCTCTTCATTCTCTCCCATCTTCTTCTCCTCTCCGACAACAGCATTATCCTCCTGAGAAACTACCATTCTTCCCTCGTGAACACCACACGTACACTTCTTCATCGCCGGCGTCGCGATAAACCTCGGCATGTTTTCTCCCGCCATTATGACCAGAAACTTCTCCTCGTACGCTCCGTTCGACGCCTTGTCCCCAGAACGGCTCTCTTTCTCTTCGTCCTCTGCTCCACCGTTCCGACCATCATCTTCGCCGGAGGGAGACAGCCGCCAGTAAGAACATGCGAGGATGAGAAGAGCAAAGGCGATGAGTCCAAGCATCGCCGCTAAACCGCCGAAGAGGTAAGGAATCGGCGAGTGCCACGGAGATTGCGGCACCGCTGGGTGATTCACTGAAGACGACGGTGATGCTGACGTGGCGTGCATCGCCACTTCTTGCAACATCGATCGAACGCTCAACGGTCTCATCTCTTTGTTTAAACACTTTCTTTTGATTATCACTTCTTTGTTATATTTAGAGATAAGTTTCTCTCAACTCTTTTTTTTTTCTTGTTAATTTGCTCACGTAAAGTAGGATAAAAGGAAAGCTGAGTGTGAAACAATGGGGATGGCAATGAGACGTATTTATATTATAGGCGTAAGCAACTTGGGGACAAAGGTAGTGACGATTAGATTTAATTAATAATATTTCTTTTGTAACAATATTTAATTAACGGTATAATTTAGTGAATTCCATCATTCTCTCTCTTTTTTAAAGCATAGTGATGAGTTTATTTTTATTTCATAAAAACCCCAGAAATAGCTAACAAATAATCACCCCCAAAATATCTATTTCACCTTTTTTTTAACCTTACAGGGTGAGATTACGGAGGGTGGCAACAACCAAGACGTCTACGATGCTTGGGTTATGTTAGTGTTAATACAATGTCGCAGCTCAAATTCAATAAAAAATATATAAACGGCAGAATATACTTTGATTTATTAGTAACAAGATGTTAACATAATAATATAAAAAATGAACAAAACTTACATATATACCAATATATATATAACCCCACAACGCTGGCTGTGTTGTGATAGCCACTCTAATCTCTCGTGACAAATAAAATAAAGGACAGTGTCATGATTCATCGTTTCAATTGATGTATCAACATATAACTGGACACTTAACCCCTTTTCTTTAGAAATTAAAATAGTAATTTGGAGTTGAGATATACATAGTCCGTACAGTTGTAGCTAGGCATATGTGTGAAATCAATGTATTATCCATCTACTCACTTTGACATTTTTATATAATCTATTTATTATAAGGACACAGTGAAAGAGCATATTAGATCTGGGGTTATAGTGGAACATGACGATGTTCGCAGAAGAATAAGAGCGAGCAAAGATGATTTGAGAGAAAGAGATATAGATTGTGGGTTAAAGTGACAGCATATCATTTTATTTTTCTTACTTCATAAAATTTCAATTGCCTTTGGTGCTTATGATTTGACAAATATTATAGTCTCTCTAGCCAGGCTAGTGATGATTCCTTTTTGCATTATGAGATATGGATAAGATCAGAAGATTATTTCAGATCTCATGTTGTTTATGTGGTGAATCACCGTTCAGTTATGATATTTGTAAAGATTGTTGTTATGTCTAATCTGATGTCCGATTAACTACAATTGTAGTTATAGTTTTAGTACAGTAAATTCTATAGCATTGATATGCTAACTCGAGTAATTATATATATGAATGTTAGTTGAATATGTTCTCTTCAGTTTCTGTATAATTTATATCCACGGTAAAAATGAAAACTATGGGCTTCTTTCTTCCTTAGTTTTTCTTTAACTATTCTGTTGACTGTTTGATTTTTATTTTCTAGGTAATCTGCTGACTGTTTGATTTGTTATTTCTGATATATAGAAAGGCTAACTGAAAACTGCAAACATATAAATTACACATGTGTCTTTTTAGAGTAATATTTTAACAAATTTAATGTATATATCAGATTTCAAGTTCACCATAATTTTACTTTGACCTCTTTTCTGAAAAGATCCAAGGTTTTTTACTGATTACCTTTAAAAAAACTAATACCAACAGATTAAACGATAGAAAGCACCAAGTGATAAGAGGGGCCATATTGTTAACTGGCATTCCATCAAATCATCATTATAAACAGAGAATAATATTGTATTATTTCTTGTGCCCTACAATTCGTCAGATTCCACTGGGACAGTTATACCTTTTAGCAGTAGAGTGTAGTACATTTTCTTCTGCACGGACAATCGCCTCTCATCGTTCAGTACATATCTTCACTAACCCTAACTCTCGTACACGAATTATAAAATGAACGTCTAAAAATTCAAATGATATGAACAAAGTTTTAAGTAAATTTTAGAAACTAAACATTAGGCGTCTATATGCCAAGTTCAATTAAAGTTGAGTAGAAAACAAATCGCAACTAAAAACCGATAGAACTCCTAGTCGAGAAATCAGATGTGAACTAAACAATTTTTTGTAAAAGAAAATCAGTCTAGGCAACCTAAACAGTATTTCTTTATAGAAGACGTACATTTAACCAACGCCTAACGGATTATTGCTCGTAATTGTTGATTTGGCGGTGATTATCGTATAAGTAAATACTCCATCTGTTTTAATAAGATACATATTTTAGAAAAATTACACATATTAATAAAACATCTTAAATTTTGAAAAAAACATATTGTTTTTTGTGTTGAACAATTTCTCATAGATAATAACCAGTCAAAATTCAATAAACACAATTAATTTTCTTGAAATTTACTATTTATCATTATTATATGCATTTAAAATGTAAAATATTGATATTTTTGAAACAAATTTTTTTCTAGATGGATCTTTTTGAAACAGAAGGAATATAATGATTGTTGTTAGGACATTTCTAATAGTTATCTTCATTTTTCTCTTTAGAATAATACAAATTCAAATTTGAATTTTAGCTTTGTTTTAATGATTTCTCTTATTTTTATCTCAGAATAAAATATTCTAAAATATTTTTTTGTTAGTACTTACTAAACTATATAACATTTATTAATGTCTTTTTATTTAAAAACTTTACAAATTTTATCCAATTATATCCATAAGCTTAGTTTTAATAGAATATACCATGATTCATATAAGTTTATAATTACACAAATGAAAATTATTAATAGTTTTATTAAATTATAAAATACATATAATTAATCTTTTTAGATACAAAAATATACGAAAAGACTAAAGATCAATTTGTAAACATTAAATTGAGTTTGTGAATAATATCCTTTTAAATTTTATATGGTATTTTTATATACGTTTTTCTTTGGAAGTGATATCTTATTTGAATGAGTTTTTTCTTACTTCTATGTTTTCTCAAATGATGTACTATTAAACATGGCCAATAAAAAAATAGTGACATTAAATTCTGAAACCTGTAACTCGGTTATTATTTAAGCAATATCCATTTCGTATGTTTTTTTTTTGCTTTACTAAAGGCAAGTTTCGTATGAAGCAAGACCTCTTGGATACGAAATACTCCACATATTTATATTTCTATAGAATATAGCATGCCTACCCTTTTGTAATATTTAATTGCAATTTTGGTCGATAATCGGATTCCAAACTTGTACTTGAACGGCCAATTTCTTCTTATTAGTGACTTTCATTAGTTTTTAATGATTTAAGTATATTTCAACTATAATAGAAATTGTTGGCGAAACTCTGCCAATCACCAAAGAACACTCTTGTCAGATAGCATCCACACATAAATATACGATTACAATGCTGTTAATATTCCAACTTTATACTAAGTTAGTTAATTGAGGATTAGGGACAAAGATAGAGTATTAAAAGGGAAGGAAAACATAAATTATTTAAATAAGCCGATGAAATTATTCCCAACTTGAGTTTTAGTGGTGTTTGGTGACGTACACACTTCTTCTTCTAGATAAGGAACTATGCACTAAAATTTTCAAAATTATGCACTATAAATTTTATAAAGACGGATTTCTTGAGATGGATTTACTTTATAAAGACGGATTATAAAAAGAGGAAGTCTAAAGTAGTAAGCCAATTCTCAAAAAAAAAAAAAAGTCTAAAGTAGTAACCCTACAGCAACACATGAGCCACAGCTTTAAAACTAACTACTTATACATAGATTACTTGATTTGATCTTAGTGTAATGTTTGATTTTTTTTTTAAACCATCTAAATGCCATTTTATCCAAAAACAAAAATCCACGCGAGCAACTTACTTATCTATAACTTCCAAATTTCAATTTGATCTAATTCATTAAGAAGTACTGCAAATTACATTTACAAAAGAAAAGTACTACAAATACATAATATATTATTTTCAGATTTTATCTTGCGAGAATTTATTTTTGGAACTAATATTCTAGGAAATTTAAACATGACAATTTAAAATGTCAAAAAAACTCCCATGTTAATTTGTTAAATCCGCTATCAGAGAATTATATATATCTTTTCTAAAACTGCAGTTTTCCATGGCCGTTTTGTCATTAACAAAATATTTCACTGTACAGAAATGGATTATATATGAAAGTTTACTCGATTTGACAGATCTGTAATGCTTTGCAAAAAAAAAAAAAAAACAAGTATACACGAGTTACTTGGAAAAAAACAACGTACAAAATTTATCTTCTACCACTTAAGATTTGAAGTACTATTAATTTTATTTTTTAGGTTTTTTATTTTACACTTAAAGCAATTCTAATCTGTTATTTTATTTTTATAATAGCATTTAGGGATAAAATTGTTCTGACACTCATATCTTATTCTCTATTTATAAAGAAAAAATAGTTTTTAATTTTTTTTTATTTTTACTCTATATTTAGAAATTGATATTTTAGAAGAACACATTACAACATATCTCATCTGTATGCAGTGGCGGAGCCAACTCTTTTGGGACATGGATCACTTGACCCAGATGAATTTTATGTTAGTTTTTTTTTTACTTACAAAAACTGAAAAATATTGCAATATTTAGCTTATTGACACATACATTACATGGAAATAATGAAAATTGACCCTCCTAGACGTGTGGTCTGGCTCCACCACTGTCTGTATGATAAAAATAACAAAATATATTGGAGATGATTTACTGGTGATACATAAAACTAAATAAATTTTATGGTTAAAAATGAAGTGAGGAATACAATGACGATCTTTAAATTCGGATCACATTCACAATATCGGATATTCCGTTTAGATCATATGAACATTGCTTCGCTTGCAGTGCTCATTCGCCTCGTCTTAATAATCAGATTTGATAGGCCACCATGTTTTGCCTCCTCCTGATTTGATTTGAATTTTTTAATTATTATTTAAACAATCATTTTAGATTCCAAAGTAATACTACTATATATCTATAGTTGGTAGGTCTCGTCTCGAGCCATTATAGTTTTTTTTTTTGGTAAAAACTGTAGTTCTTCTTTAGTAGCTGCTGTTATTACAGATTAACTACGAAGACAACGAAACACTAAGTCTTCTGTAGAAAGTTAAAGAAACTAATTAAATATTATTTATAAAAGTATTGAAAATTTGAAAACATTGCCAATTTGCCAAACTACATAAACATATGATTTGTTATTAAAAACTCGATGGACACAATCTGTCTAAGTTCGGAGTATTCTGAAAAGCATGTAAACTATATATCTGTTGTTTGTTAACAAACAAGGTAATTGCTAATCACGTGACGAAATTGATATAGTTAAACGGTTACTTGTCAATATTTTTACTGTACTATATTAGCAGGCTAGATAAACCTTAATTGGTTTCAGACATATTGCAAAGCAGCTCATTTAGACCAACTGTCCTGTAATGTAAATGCGATATTGATATTTGCATGCTAGATCATTTTTTATACTTAGACAAAGCAAAATGTTCTATTTCCAACAATTATTGTGTTAGTTACAGTAAATTTAAATATCATGGTTATAGTAAAATTTTGGTTTTGCTAAGATGGTTATAGTAATTATGCAAAGAAAATTGAGTACTTGCCCAGTTGCCCTCACGTTTTTTTAAATGAAAGTGTCTGCATACCTTTTTTTTTGTTTGGTGAGCGAAATAGTTTATACCCTCCGCTAATTTTACCAGCTGCCTCCCGTAGAGAATAAAACCACCATTAGTAAGTAAAGTTTATATAATTTCTCTGATTTTTTTAATATGGAACAAGACTATGAGTTGACAAAAGAGACAACAAAAGTGCTTTTGTAGGACTATGGTCATTATATATTCGGTGTAGATGGTGGCTCTGAGTGCTTTCATTGTCATATTCTTTGTCTCCGAACCCAACAAAAAAACTCATTGAAGAACATTAAGAGCATTTGCATCAGCCAGGACTTTTAAAAGTCCTTAAATTTTTAATTTTTTTTTTTTCTTTTTGTTTTCTGTTAAATGAGAAAAATCAAAGGGGAAGAAGTGTGGGACGAAGTGTGGAACGTTTCTTATAAGAGGACAAATGAAGAAAGTTTGAGACATTTACCGTGGAACCTACACCAAATTCACCTAAGGACGAAGTTAAGGACGTGCTGATGCGGTTGCTCTAATAAGTCACAACCTGAGATATTATTGATTAAAATTTTCTTTTGGATATTTTTTTATTTATACGTGGGAACTGATTTGATGGGAAGATAAAAACAAACAAATGGACAATTATCCCGTGGGCAATATAAGCATGCAAATATCAAATGATTAATCGGGCCTAGCTGTATAACTTAAGGCCCATTAACCCAAATCAAGAATCTTCTCGGTTGTTAAAAATCCGATGGCTTCGAGCTGGAAGCTGGAACAGTCGGGGATTTAGGGTTTCAACGGGGACTCACTCAGTACTAGACTCTCCGATCCCTTCTTCTCCGGCCAAACTCCGTCGAATATTCTCCTCCTTTGCATTTGATTGCTTCGTTCAGGTTCGCAATCTCGGCTCACTTTCTGTAGTTTCATTTATCCATGGAGCTCATTCTCGTATCCTCCGTTGGGTAGTATCGAATTTCGATCACACGAATCGATCCTCCGCTTCCGCTTCTGAGGATCTCTTATTGCTGTGCTTCAAACTCGGTGATGAATTTTGGAACACGTTGATCAGGAATAGTTCGTCTCTTACACCATCTATTAGCTTCATAAGAGATGAAGAATCTGGGATAGAGAGTTAGTTGATAGAGAATCAAATCCACTTAGCTACGAAAAATTGAACTGGAAAATTCTCTCTGTAGTCAAGATTCTTGTAATATTGAAATTCAAGTACTTGATTTTGTAAGGTTTCTTGGATGTTTCGAATTTGGGGTAGCAGCTAGTTCTGGTCCACCAATGTTGGTTTCCCATGTCTTAATCCGATCTTTAAGCAAGTTCAGAGGGTCCTGTATAAATGTTCTGGAATTAAAAAAAAAAAAACTTTATACTTGCAGGTGTTGAGCAAGAACTTGGGATTAAGTACTCTGGTTGGTGGGAGAGATGAATCACGGCCAACAATCTGGTGAGGCAAAGCATGAAGATGATGCTGCTCTTACTGAGTTCCTTGCGTCTCTCATGGATTATACTCCTACTGTAAGTAAATTTCCCTCTTTTTTTTTTACTTTTTATCACTTTTTTCAGGCCCTCCGATTATTGAACCCTGGGTTCTGATTGAGCTCTGGATTTGTTTTTGTTTTTTTTTTTCCTTATTTCAGATTCCTGATGATCTAGTGGAGCACTACTTAGCCAAGAGCGGGTTTCAGTGCCCCGACGTACGCTTGTAGGTATTTCCGTCCAGTTTTGTGTGATACTTGTAAATAATGAGCAGCCAGCTTAGCTACTACTCTCTTTATGTTTGAGTTTATAACGGTTTACCAGCCGTTATTAATCAGATATTCAGGTGTCTGGGTTAGAATCATCGCAGTTGTTCTAGTTTTTGTCATTTGTGGTCTGAGGTTTACTTCCATGTTGGATTTAGTTTTTCTTTATTTAATTTTCCTTTAAAATAGTATGATTTAGAATTCCATGTTTGTCTACGAGTGGAAAAGGTTGGCACTTTGATTATATGTGAACTTCAGATTGTATGCACGGAAGAATGAGGGAGTACATGTTCTTTCCTTCGATTTAAGTGCTTAAGCTTTGAGTTGTTGGATTTCATCCTCTTTAGTAATTTTTTTTATATGCTTGCCAGTGTATGCTGATATCCTTGTCTTCTGGTTTGTCAGAATAAGGCTAGTTGCTGTGGCTACACAAAAGTTTGTTGCAGATGTTGCCAGCGACGCCCTTCAGTAAGTATTCATTCCCTTCTCTATAAACTTTGATACCCTCTTTTCATAGTTGGCTTGGACCAAGAGAAGCGGCTCTTTTATAAGCTAGATTTTCCAATAAACTTATTGACATAAGCTGTAGAATCATTCAAATTTACAAATTATAAACAGGCACTGCAAGGCTAGACCAGCACCAGTTGTGAAAGACAAAAAACAGCAAAAGGTAACCTCTGGCTCATTTTCGTTTATGTCCTTTGTCTTTATAGTTTCGATCATGTATGAATATTACTTTCTTTACAAACAGGATAAGCGTTTAGTATTGACGATGGAAGACCTTTCAAAAGCTTTACGTGAGGTAAATGATACTTCTTCTCTAGTTTCATGCTTCCAGTGGCTGCTCTGACCCAGAGACATACATAATATGTAAAGAAAATGCAGATGCTTGTCTCTAGTTAAGCTGCAAATTTGACCGTTTCTCTAAATAGAAATGGTATAGAAGTAGAACTAATTCAGTTTCAGTGTATCACATAATCAAACATAAAAAGGTTTAGAAGTGCCTAAGTAGCGTAGGCAATGAGTAAACTAGTACCGGAAAGCTAACCAATGAGTAAACTCGATTTGGCAGTATGGTGTGAACGTGAAGCATCCCGAATATTTTGCTGATAGCCCTTCGACCGGAATGGATCCTGCGACAAGGGAAGAATAGAATCCAGGAAGTCTTGGTCGTCTTTACCTTAGTATGAGTTGGTCGTGTGTGGGAGAGATCCCTGATTTTCTGTTGTGTTTCAGTTAAAAAACAAAACTCACTTTGTCTTCCTAGTCATCAATTACATGTACATTCCTATTGTTGTTTGTTTCTTGACTTGTGTCTCTTGGTTATATTTCACTCTTGTAACTCTTTCTTTTACCCAGCAAGTTCAAAGAGACTCAAAATGCATAAATTGTTGTTCGATATACCCGACATCACTATGCGGATATTAGTCCTCCGCTTCTGTAAAGAATCCTAACTAGTCAAGACAGTTTTAAGGTTGACTTGTGCGGATTTTTGCGAAACTGGCATGTAAGTACTAAAATTTAAATCCTAGTTAATCCAAACAGTTTAAGGTTTCGAGATGTGTTTCAGAACGAAAAAAAACGGTTTGTCTTCAGTTCAACCAAAGAACCATAACTACAACTTAATGCCCATAATCATAAATAAAAAAGTTTAAGGAATGATTTGATCACTCATAATTTCAGAAGGGACATATGTTAGGTCTCTAACTCTGATTTAGATCTTTGAACCGTTCTAATTTTGGTGTAGAGTAGTTTTTTGTTGGCAAATTTGGTATTTGGAAGACCATAACTATAAATCTTTCTTTTTGTATTTGATAGAAATATTAACAAAATTCGAATAAACTAATTTGGGCCAAACAGCCCGTCAAACGGCCCATAGGAGTACATAAACCAAATAAACCTTAACTGATATAAATTGCCGGTCTAGAAAACCCTAAGCGTTGTCGATTGCCAAAGCCGTAGTTTCTCTTGTGGCTGTAGAGTCTACCTGAGAAGATGAAGGTTAGTAGAGGCGGCAAGGATAGTCTTATATTTTCATTGATTTCCTCTGTCTGCTCATCATCATGTTCATGTTTCCGTGTTTCAGTTTAACGTCGCCAATCCAACCACTGGTTGCCAGAAGAAGCTCGAGATCGACGATGACCAGAAACTGTAAGAACCTTTTGCTGTTCCTGTTTCATTTTCATTCTTCTCTTTGTAGATTTCATGATAGGTTATCGGAACTATTCTTCTTCTAGCGATGTTTTGAAACACGAGTTGGGATCTTCTCATTTGTTTCGTGTCTGTTCAAAAACATGTCTGTATTCTAAGTTTTAAGTTTTTTTTTTTTTATGGTCAACGGATATTAGTTTAATTGAGCTAGACATTTGTTGATGCAGCCGTGCGTTTTATGATAAGAGACTCTCCCAAGAAGTCAGTGGAGATGCTTTGGGCGAGGTTCATTTTCATCTTTTCTTCTTATTTAAATTTTTTTTATAATTTCGAATCAAATGTTGAAACTTTGTTTATTTTGCAGGAGTTCAAGGGATACGTTTTCAAGATCATGGGTGGGTGCGACAAGCAAGGTTTCCCCATGAAGCAGGGAGTTCTAACTCCTGGCCGTGTTCGCCTTTTGCTTCACCGAGGTAAATCTTTCTTTTTTTTTTTTACACAATCTACTTCTGTATCCTTGGATTGTTTTGTTGTGGGTTTAAACATGATTGAGTGTGTATTGTCTGAGCAGGAACTCCTTGCTTCAGAGGACACGGAAGAAGGACCGGAGAGAGGAGAAGGAAGTCTGTTCGTGGTTGCATTGTCAGCCAAGACCTCTCTGTTCTTAACCTTGTCATTGTCAAGAAGGGTGAGAAGGATCTTCCCGGTCTTACCGATACCGAGAAGCCAAGGATGAGAGGACCCAAGAGAGCTTCCAAGATCCGTAAACTGTTTAACCTCACCAAGGATGATGATGTCAGGAAGTACGTCAACACTTACCGCCGCAAATTCACAAACAAGAAAGGTAAGAGAGTACAATCTTGAGATCTTAATAATTATGGTCTCTTACACTTCTTTGGGGATTGGTAAAACAGGCAAGGAAGTGAGCAAAGCCCCCAAGATTCAGAGGCTTGTGACCCCTTTGACCCTTCAGAGGAAGAGAGCTAGAATCGCTGACAAGAAGAAGAGGATTGCTAAGGCTAACTCCGATGCTGCTGAGTACCAGAAGCTTCTTGCCTCAAGGTTGAAGGAACAACGTGAAAAGAGGAGTGAGAGTTTGGCAAAGAAGAGGTCTAGACTCTCTTCTGCTGCCGCCAAGCCTTCCGTTACTGCTTAAAAACCCTGAGAATCTCATTTGTAGTTCTGTTTTCTCTTTTTTTTTTTTTGCTTCTCCGGCATTAAAAAACGTTAGTTCAAGTTTATATTTCTGTTGTTTAATCCATGATGATATTGGTACAACACCCACTTTGGATTTGTGTTTCTTGATTTATTCTCTTTTAGTTGAAAGACCACCTTAATAGTCGATTTTTGTTTTTCATTTTCCATTTATGATCAAGTTATTATTAGATAGACATAGTTGGTCTATCTCTAATTAAATTAGACACGATTCTCTTCCGTGTGAATAACTTTGCTAGTTATGTGAAAGGTATCCGAGAGAAATCACTCATTAGTGACTTTGTTGAATAAAATCTTAGTGATATGTTTATAATAACCTTCTTAATACCTGCTGTTATGTGAGTATAGCCTTGGAAGATACTTAGATAAGCATTCAGCAGTTTGTATTTTGGCAGCTTGGTATGATGAAGGCGAAAGTTAATTTCAACAGGGGTGGTGGCGCAGTTGGCTAGCGCGTAGGTCTCATAGCTACTGAGTGATCCTGAGGTCGAGAGTTCGAGCCTCTCTCACCCCAACTATTTTTTCTCCAATTAAGAACCTCCGCCTGCATATGTTAATGAAATGTTAATTCATATCATCGGAAATTAAAAACCATCACAATTTTACTTTGTCTAGCAAAAGAGCTACATCTCGTTTGATTTATTGAGAAAAATATCAAAGGACTGGATAGGCAATTACCATCTGTAACCATTAAAATTCACGGTCTTCGTTAGTTTAGTAAATTGTGAGAGAAATTTAAGTCTCTCTCAGTTCATTTATTGTGAAAATAGAAGAAGAGAAAGGGTCGAGGTATGAAAAGAAGAGACGAACAATCTCTTTACATATTTTGCAGCTTTCATTATATCGTCTTTTGAAACCTTTTGAGTTTATTGAAGTGATCGAAAATGGAGAATGCGTCACTCTTCTGCCCAGCAAACCCACATTTCTTCAAGCCTCTTCTCTCCAGTTCCCATAGTGATCACCTCGTAAAGCAATCTCTCTATCTATGTCTTTTTGGTCAGTCTCTATGAACGTATAGATATAATAGTCTTATGGTCCCGTTTTAATCTGCTGCAGAATATTCCCGTGAAGTTCTTCTCCGAGCACATAGAGGGAAAACACGAGGGTGAGACTGTGGCGCTGAGATCAGACGCGTCGGATAAAACATGGGAAGTTAAGATGGAAGGCCAAAGACTCACTCAAGGCTGGAAGGAGTTCGTCAAGGCACATGAACTTCGAGTCGGTGACTTTGTCGTCTTTAGACACGAAGGAGACATGCTGTTCCATGTCACTGCTTTAGGACCGAGTTGCTGTGAGATCCTATACGCACCGTCTGGTAGCCGCGACGAAGACAAAGAGGAGGACGATGAAACTGGTATGTAATAGTTTCATCATCGTTCAGTGTGCATTTTTTTTTAACGTTTAATTGAGACTATTTCTAATTCTTGAAAAACGTTTCGTTTTCTGTTTTTCAGAAAGATGTGACAAGGAAGTTGAGATCAATCTGCCGACATGTTTTAGCCAATATGTTACGGCTTCCAACATGACGAGAGATACAGTGGTTTGTTAGTTTATTGTGTTTCCATATACAAGTCTTGTTTAATGTATGTGTGACGTATAAATAAATTTGATTTCATATTGCAATTTAATGACTGATGCAGAGTTTGCCTACAGCTTTCGCAAAGCGAAATGGATTGTACGATGGAAGTCAAAATATAGTTTTGATGAACGAAGAAGGAAGATCATGGCCTTCAGAACTGAAGAAGCTTGTGTCTGGTCCGATTGTTATAGTTCGAGGGTGGACAAGTTTTTGCATCGCAAACAGGTTGCGAGTTGGAGATTCTTGTACATTCAAACTTCTCCGAAACGCAGAAACTCCTGCGTTCCAGCTCTGCAGCCGCACAAAAGCAGAGCGTAAGAAGGTGTCACTCTATAAGGAAGATAATATTGCTGAAAGAACCGATGCAAACCGGTTCGTGAAGTTAACTCCTACATTAAACAGCCTTGAGCGAGGCAAACAGGTGAAGTTTGGACCCTTTATCTCACGTTTCTTTGATGCATTTTAAAAAAAAAAATAATTGAATCTTTTGCAGTATCTACCTTTAAGTTTCACGAGCGAGAACGGACTCATGAAGCCGGAAAAGATAACTCTGATGGATAAAAACGGAGATGAGTGGTTGATGGAGCTGAAGGTTGACAATCGAAGTGGACTGATGTACATAATAAGTGTTAATGGTTGGAAGAGTTTCTGTGCTGTGAATGAGGTAGATGCAGGGGAGTCTCTAACTTTGGAGTTGATCCTAGGAGGCGTAAGTCCTTTGTTCAAGTTCTGCTCCACGGTTAGTAATATGAATTTCAAATAACTTTCAGTCCACGTTATTGGTTTTACTCGTTTGAAGTTGTTAAATAACTAATTGTACTTACCTAGGTGGAGAAATTACCATTAGAACCAGCAGAGGCTAGGGCGCACAAGCGAGCCCGAGTTCAAACATGCATCCAGGAGACTAGACCGAAGCTTGAGATAAGGGAGATAACAGCTGAAGAAGAAGGAGAACCCTCTCATCGCACTAGGGCGTCTGACAAAACCATTGTTAATCGAGGAAACTTGCGTGAGACGCTACCTTCCTCTCTCCCAAATCAGCTGATGGTGAATAAGGTGAAACATAGCGTTTTTTGTGCTTTAACTAGTATCAGACAGTTTCGCGAAGAGCTCGAGACAATGGAACAGAGACTAGAAGATTCATTGAAGGACATCGACAACTTAGGTGGAGATGTGTAATTTGCTATGTTCTTCTTATAATTTATCTTTTTTGAAGATTTTTTTTGTTTCGAAGATGGGAGTTTCATTATTATCTTCTCTTTAAATAATTTATAACCTCATTAAGGAATAAAAACTAATATGTAGAGAATTAAGGAATAAAAACTAATAAATTATCGCAAGCCAAAAATAGAAATATAAATATGAAAGTGATAAAGACACACTGAGATTAAAAAATAAAAAAAAAGCACAAAGGTCCAAGTTTTTGCATTGGGAGAGGCCCAATCCAACATAGAACACTGTCACTGTCTTCTCTGCTAAGTAACAAACTCAATGAGGCGGTAAGACCAAAAAAAAAAAAAAAAAAGAAGTGAATTTTCTTTTCGAGCAAAAAAAAAGAGACAAGAGGAAGAAACTAGAAAGGAAAGAAGAAAGAGATTGATGATTAGGATCGAGAGGTGTTTCTTTAGGAATTAGATGCATGAGGTTGGCTTTCCGTTGGATCTCTCTGTCTTCACTCGCCTGATACCGACTCTCTTCTTCCTCGCCGTCGGTCTCTTTTACTTCCTCAGAAACACCGCCGCTAAGTACTTCGATATCGGCGGAGCCGCCGCCGGGGGTTTCGACAGGGAATTCGTGGCGGAGGATTGCTCTGTCTGTGGGAACTTTTCCACCACGAAATGCTCTCGCTGCAAATCCGTTCGATACTGGTAATATGCCCTCATACGTTTAAGCTCTTATTACTGTTTTCGTTGAGTTTCGGATAAAGTCCTGAGCTTTTCCGACAGAAGCGTCATGGGTTCTGTAACTTGTTGCTTAGATATTATGTGAACTTTAACTTATGAGAGTTTTGATACTTTGCTTCACATTGGATCAGCTTGTGTTTTTAAGTCGGTTTAGTGGATAAAGTCCTGAGCTTTTCCGACAGAAGCGTCATGGGTTCTGTAACTTGTTGCTTAGATATTATGTGAACTTTAACTTATGAGAGTTTTGATACTTTGCTTCACATTGGATCAGCTTGTGTTTTTAAGTCGGTTTAGTGGATATTTTCTGAATTGAGTTCCTTTGTCCATTATGTGGGTCTTTGCTATCAGCTCAGCAGAGTGCCAAAAGTCAGATTGGAGTTCAGGTCATCAAAGAAAGTGTAGAGACATTGGGATTACTACCTTAACACCATCTTCCAGAAATGGCTTGAGGTTTAGAGCTACAAGGGATTGTCCGGAGCGGGACCAAAACAACATTAGGTTCAAGCCAAGAGAAGTAATATATCTTTCCTTTTGTTCTGATTATGTTGACACTCTTTTTGATTGAGTGATCATGGGAAAATCTCACTTGTACATTTGCTTTGAATCTTCTGCAGGTTCTTTTCCCATATGAGGAATTTGTTAAATACTTTAACTGGGACAATCCAGAGTTGGCTCCATGTGGGCTCATGAACTGTGGAAACAGGTTTGTGTTAGTTCATCTGGTTGAATGAGCTGATTACTTGATTCTATTTTTTTCTCCCTTGAATATGTATTTATTTAACCCTCTCTTTCAGTTGTTTTGCGAATGTGATTCTACAATGCCTGTCCTGGACACGTCCTCTTGTTGCATACCTACTAGAGAGAGGCCACAGGAGTGAATGTAAAGTTCTATCTTTTTGCTAATCAATGCTTCAAACTCTTTCGTTTTGTTTTCTTTGTATGCTTTAACATTGGATTCCTTTATTTTGTTTGACAGGTATGCGTGACGATTGGTGCTTCTTCTGTGAATTTGAAACCCATGTCGAGAGAGCGAGCCAAAGCCGGTTTCCTTTTTCACCGGTGAACATTATCTCACGGCTAACTAACATTGGTGGAACCCTTGGGTATGGGAGACAAGAGGATGCTCATGAGTTCATGAGGTCAGTATTCATTACTCATGGATATATGCTACTTCCAAGTCTATGAATCATGCAGCTGATAAGAGTTAGAGTTCAAATACTTCAGGTTTGCGATCGATACTATGCAGTCTGTTTGCCTGGACGAATTCGGTGGAGAGAAAATGGTGCCTCCTCGCTCTCAAGAAACAACACTTGTTCAGTATATATTTGGCGGTCTCCTCCAATCACAGGTGATATTTTCTGATCTCAGTATCAGATGTTGATCTGTATTTTTTGATATTACAGTATGTAGCACTAGATTCTTAGTCAGCTTATCAAGTCAACCGAACAACATAGTCACTAGTTTCTTTTTTGAATGGTAGCTTTCAACATGACACTAGTTTTGTTTAGCTGGCTGAAGATATATGGTAGTTTTTCAGTTGATAAAAAGATCATGAATCTTTCTTCTTGTGATTATAACTTACGGTAGCTTCTTATGTTCCTCTATCTCAAGAGAATTTTTATTGTTTTGCTGCATTTTTAACCTTCCAGGTGCAGTGTACTGTTTGCAATAATGTATCTGAGCAGTATGAGAATATGATGGATTTAACGGTCGAGATTCATGGAGATGCGGTGTCTCTGGAGGAATGTCTTGATCAGTTTACAGCGAAGGAGTGGCTTCAGGGTGATAACATGTATAAGTGTGACAGGTATCTAACAAGATCCAAAGAGCCTAATGTCTCCTAAGCAGAGTGTTACTTGATAAGTTATGTATGTTTCTTAAACCTTATAATATGCCATCTCTTCCAGGTGTAGTGACTATGTAAGGGCATGTAAGCGTCTAACGATTCGGCGCCCTCCAAATGTTCTTACCATTGCCTTGAAAAGATTCAAGGTATCTGTTACATTCTTCTTGCTAAAATCTTCTGAGTTCGGCTCTGTAGTATAATACATGTGTGAAACTATGTTCAGGGAGGAAGATACGGTAAACTTAACAAAAGAATTAGTTTTCCTGAAACATTGGATCTTAGACCTTACATGAGCCAAGGCGGAGAAGGATCAGATGTGTACAAACTCTATGCGGTGATTGTCCATCTAGACATGTTGAATGCATCGTTCTTCGGCCATTACATATGCTACATTAAGGATTTTAGCGGGAACTGGTATAGAATAGATGATTCCGAGGTAACTTTCATTTACTTTTCGCTCTTCTTGTTCATTCAACGGCATGGTATTACTATATGAATATATGATGAAGCTGTAACTTGATCTTGTAACCTTATTTGGATATACTACACAGATAGAAAGTGTGGAATTAGAAGAAGTCCTTTCTCGAAGAGCTTATATGCTTCTCTACAGCAGGTAAGACGTTTCTATTTCATGATCAGTTGAAAATATTAAGCATCCTTTTTGTTCAGCTATTGAGTTTGTTATATGCAGGATTCAAGCTCGATCATCATTATCCTGTGAGAGTCTCAGGTCAGAAGTTCAAGAGGAGAAGGAAACAGACACATTGGCTACAAAATCTTGCCAAAAAGAGTTAGTTGAGAGTTCAGTGGTAGAAGCTATTGACACCAGTAGCAACAACCATGTCACCATTGAAGACCTTGAATGCGAACAAGAATCATCATCATCGTCATCATCAACTTCATTATCTTCATCACCATCCGTAGTGACCTCTGAATGTTGTACAGAGGTTGAAAGGGTTGATACACTGGATTTTGATTCAAACCCTTGGATTGATGATGACTCTGCAACAGATCATCAAGCGGCTGTAACAAATGGGAACATAGATCGAGAGGTAATAAACAATACCATCGATTCTCGTTCAGACGCTACAGCTTCAGTTCCTTCGAGTTGTTCAAAATCCCAACATCCGGTGAGAGATACAGACACCAAGATGATCGATGCTCAATGATGTGGAATGTTACATCATTTTGGAAATCAATCAACAGAGCTTCTAGCTTAAGTAGTAATGCAGATAATAATAATATTACACAAATGACTTATGTTGCAAAAGGTTTGATTACAATATATATAGAGTTTTAGATGTTCTTACGGCTGAATTTCCAAATAGTTATGCCATTCATATGTCACATAATCATCAAGTAGATAAAAGATTTTGCTTGCCTAAACACTAAGCAGAGACCTTGACTTTACCTAACTAGTTCATAAGTAGGCAACTTGTTAACAACTTGGATGCACATAGGAGTTAGGTTTTGTTGACCTTGGAGTAGGAAGAACTGCTGTGTCTTTAAAAATAGTTGGAGTAGCTTAAGCACACTCTGTTTTAACCTTAGCCTCCTGATTTGAGACGTCATGCTTCGATCTACTCTCCCGGCTCAGTCTCTGAACTCTTGCTCTCTTGTGTTCTCGAGCCTTTGTTGTAAACGGTGGTTGCTCCGTCTGAATACAAGTTCTTTGTTTAGTAACTCCCAACATAAAAGAAGCCAAAAACGTGGATTGCAAGCTATATATTGTACACACTTAACCTTGGAGCAAAACTTGAGCAAAGGAATTCTCCCTCGTCGGATCAACTCCAGAGTCAGAGACTCTCCTGCGACTACTTCATTCGCTGCACAGAAACTTTTCCAACCCTTACCGCCCATGATATACGTATTTCCACTTCTAATATCCTCCTTAAGTTTCATCGACCACTCCACTTTGTCTTTGTCCACCAATACTATCTTCCCCGGCCTGTTGAGCTTGTTCCCCCTTGTGAAATGTACCGGTAGATGCTGTAAACAGACTCAACATGACAAAAAGAAAGAAGACAATGCATTGCCACCAATGACGTAGATGTTAAAACTCACCTGTTTACCAATCTCAAAGCTGCTTGCTGTCGGAGTTATCTTCACAAACCGGGGTTTTTCATTTTTGTCAAGAATATTATCTTCCTCTGACAGAGTCTCCTTCTTCGTCCTCACCTTTAAGCGGGTACAGAGCTGGAGCACAGGCGTTTCCCTGTTCTGGAGCAGTTTAAATTTGAAGGAAGCGCCAACTTTTAACTTACTCGCGGTGCAAAAACTTCTCCAACTTCGACATATGAAAACCTGACCAGACCTCTTACACTTGACTTCTGAATCCCATGACATTCTTTCTTGGTTCATCAACACTATCCTGTGCCTCCCTTTGTTAAAACCATTTTGTCTTGCAAAATCTAAAGGCACACCCTGCATCAGTCATCAAATTTCCTTGGGGGGATTATTATAGACACTCACACCAATTTACACAAAACAACAATCAAAAAACCACTAAAGTAACTAACCACAACTCCGTTTGATAGATTACTAGCAGTCACAGTTTGGCTAAAACAAGTTAGCTTGGACGAAGATTCTTTCTTCCTTCTTGAAGATTCTCCTGAACCAGAAAACTAATGGTCACAAAAACAGATGATTGTAGTCTCAGTAAACGTAAATGCTCACTGAATAATGATTCCGCTATAATACCAATTACGTCACTCTCTTCTTTGTATTTGTAGTGGCTAGCATGCGGTGCGTACTGGATCTCACAGCAACTGGTTCCAAAAGCAGTGACATGGAACAACATGTCTCCTTCGTGTCTGAAGATAACAACGTCACCGAATCGAAGACCATGTGCCTTGGTAAACTCTTTCCAACCTTCAGTGAGTCTATGGCCTTCCATCTTCACTTTCCATGTTCTGTCCGAAGAATCTGATCTCAGATTTACAGTCTTCCCCTCGTGTCTTCCCTTTATATGCTTGGAGAAGAACGTCACGGGAATTTTCTGCAACAGAAAAGAAAAACACAACCATAAGACTATCTATACCGTTCATAGAGACTGAAGAAAGACAAAAGACAGAGAGAAGTTTTGTACGAGGTGGCTCTGGAAACCGGAAAGAAGAGGCTGGAAGAAATGTGGGTTAGCCGGAGAGAAGAGTGATGCATTAGCATTCTCCATTGACAACCACTTCAAAAGAATCCAAGATTGTTCTTGGAGATTCACTCCAAGTCTCTGAAGCTCTTTGAGTTGATATGAGTAGTTTTGATGGAACTGTCCCCTCAGCTTTTCCACCAAACTTTAGACGAGTCCCTATGCTCTGGTTACTTTTTTTCCTTTTTACGGTAAAAGTAATGTACACGTGGACAAAATCTACAGACCGTAATATTTGCTCCCGTCGACTAACCAAATCAAGAATTCAGGAGTAGACGTTACTGAAAACACTGCCGTTTAATGGTCAATAAAAGAAACTGCACGGCGTTTCTAAAAAGAGTTAAAATATCTTTGTAATTAATTAGTAGTTAATGACAATCAATTAGGGAGTTTTTATTCTTATTCTGTAGAAACGTAAAAAAAAAAGAATTTGGAGAAACAACTTTCATAGAAGAGTTCCTTAGAGTTGTTAAAAAAAGAAAGAAGAAGAGTTCCTTAGAGTCTGTTCGACAATGGTGGATCCAGTGATGGTTTCCTCAAACAACAAACCCATCTTCTTCATAGATCTGTCTGGACAAAACTCCATTCCTGTAACCTTCTCTTTCTCTCTCGCTCTCTCTTGTAATCTCTGTTGTTACAATGTTGTTTTGTCTTGAGCTACTGTTGTTTTTTTTTATAACTCTTGTATCTGGGCAGCCACATTCCCAACTATCCCTTGAGTTACTGTTGTTGTCGTTGCAGATGATTCCGGATTCGTTTATTTCGAATCACCTGAAGGGTAACACTCAGTCAACGAAACTGAAACTGACTTCGGATGTTTCGGACAGATCATGGGAAGTTGAACTGGACGATGGTCAGAGATTCGCTCGTGGATGGAAATATTTCTCGGTTCACCACGGTGTCCGAAACGACGACGTTCTGAGTTTCAGGCACGACGGGGACATGGTTTTCCACGTCACACCCTTCGGGCGTAGCTTCTCTCGTCAGAAACAGCTCATCTCTTCTACCTCTGAAGATGAAAATGAAGATGATGAACACAATATCTTTGATGATGATGTTTTTGATGATGATAACGAGGAACATGCCGATGTTCGAGATGATGATGATGATGAAGACTCGACATCGGAAGAGGAATTATCTCCAAACAAAACTTCGTCGAAGAAGAGAGCAATAACAGAAACAGAGTCTTCATCAGAAAACTCTTACCTTGTAGCGCACGTCACATCTTCAAACCTAAGCCGAAATCATATGGTTAATACTTCTATTTTTAATTAACATTCTCATCATGTTTTAACAACAGTCGTGGGTTTTTGGCAGGGTCTTACAAACAAATTTGCTAGGTCAAATGGTCTGAACAACAGACAGTGTGAGATTGATCTGCTGAACGAAGATGGAAAATCTTGGACTCTGGATCTCAGACACAACAAAACGACTGGTCAAACTTATATGTGCAGAGGCTGGACAGGTTTCTGCCAAGGAAATGGGATCAAAGCCGGTTCTTCTTGTAGATTTAGATTTGTCCAAAGCGGAACCAAACCGGTGCTACAGCTGTGTCCCAACAATACCTCTACCGTTCTTCATGTTCCTGAAACCAAAGGCGATGAGATTGAATCCGAGGATGGTTCAGAGGCAGCTCAGATGAAGCAGAACAGGAGTGTGGAAATAGAGTTTAAACCTCACATGTTAAGGACAGGTCAACTTGTAAGTTCTAACACCTTTTGTTATAGGTGTTGTAAGCCTTTTTTTATTTTTGTTTATTGGCTCAAATGTGTTTGGTTTGAAACTTTGTGCAGCGACTTCCTGCATTATTTTCAAGAGAGAACGAGATCAATGAAGCAGGAGAGGTAACTATAGTGAACAGAGACGGCGTAGAGTGGAAGTTGCATCTAGTTCGCGTCAAGGGACGTGGACAGTTTTACATTAAAGGTTTTAAAGATTGCTTTGTAGCCAATGGCATAAAGAAAGTTGGTGATTCCTTCACGCTTGACATAATTCGAGGAGGAACTAATCCCATTCTCAAGATCTGCTCCAAGGTTAACACACCAAATCAATTATTCTTGACATTTGTAGTTGTTTATAAAATCTATTTTTTAAAATATGTGTTCAGATAAAGGAAGCATCACTTGATGGTAATCAGACTACGAGAAGAAGAGAGCCAAATATGATTCAAGCACCAAGAGCTGAAGAAGAGATGGAGACTAGGGTCCAAAAGAAAGCTCGAGTTTCTTCTGCAGAAGGAGGATCATCTCGCCGTACCAGGGTATCAAACAAATTAAGTGCTGGTCCAGCAGACTTGCAGCGCAAGAAACCACTTGAACCTTGCTCAATCTCTGATCAAGTGAGTAAGGTGAGACAGAGTGTTGTGCACGCTTTAACCGACGTAAGACAGTTTCGGTCAGAGCTCGAGATAAAGGAACAAAATCTAGAAACTTCACTGCTGGAAATTGATGTTTTAGGTATGATCTGAGTAACCGATTGAACAGTAAATATGTGAATGTTATATTTTGTTTTACATTTTTTTGTTTGTTTGATAAACTTTGATGTTGGAACAATCAGGGGAAAAGATTCTGGGAATCAGCAAATTCTTCAACGTTAATCACGTCTAGAGCGGAGGACATAAAGATCAGAATATGGGACAATGGAGTTAGAGAATTCCACATAAGAACATTTTCTTCTTTTGAGTTTCCACTCATTTGAGTTTTTTTTAGTAATGAAATATTTTCTAGTTGTTATTGCAGATCAGTCGTTATGATAATTAATAAAAGAAACTGGAGTTTTAATCGATTTTTTTTTATGTTTACGAACTTACTATTATATCTCCATATAATTTGGAAATGAAACACTGAAGAAAATGGTGCACATCCCTATTTAAAAAAATTAATTACGTATTCACTACTCACCTTTTCTGTTTTCAATCATTTATTGATTACTTATAATATAAGCTAACGTTGGGAAAAAAAAAAAAAAGAGAGAGTAAAAAATCTTTCTGAAAAGGTTCAGGATTCGTATCTAATATTTGACTGACGAGTGCAGTGATTAGCCTTCGTGAAGGACAGAGACACGTCTTGGAAAATATGTTAATTTTCTAGTAATCCTTTTTTTTTAAGAAGAATCTCTTTGTAATCCTTTTTTTTATTGAAAAGATAAAAAAGACGTCAGAGATTACTTGAGCTCTTCAAGACTTCAACAATGGCGGTTCCACCATTTTCACCAAAATCCAACGCACCTTTCTTCGTCGTATCTCTTGGTAGCCACAACTCCAATCCAGTAATCTCTCTCTCTCTCTCTGTTACAACTCTCCAAGGGTAATCACCTTGTGTTTATCATTACTGTTGTTTGCAGATAGTTCCTGATGCTTTTTTAGCCACTCACTTAGAAGAAGGTAAGAATGAGTCAACGACACTAACGTTGACCTCTGACGCTTGCGACAGAACCTGGCGAGTCAAACTGAACGGCCGGAAATTCGCTGACGGCTGGGAAGATTTCTCCGCCGCTCATTGTCTTAGAGACGACGACGTTTTGGTTTTCAGAGACGATGGACATATGATCTTCCACGTCACACCTTCCGGGCGACGTTTTTTTCAGATACATTATATATCTTCTAGCTCTGATGATGATGATGGTTATGATGAGACATGGGACAAAGTTTCAGATTTGAGAACAAGATTAAAAACAGAGTCGTCTTCATCTAAAAGCTCTTGTGTTCTCGGCGTAACGAGTTCCAATCTACGCCTAAATCGAGTGGTTAGTACTTACAAACTCAACCTCTTTAGAGTTTTTTTTGTCCTGAGTCATGTAAATGTTAAACATTGAGACTGTTTTTCTATTTGCTTGTTGGGCAAAGAGTCTCGCAAAAAGTTTTAGGATAGCAAATGGTCTGCACAAGACTTGGTGTGAGATCGATGTAATGAATCAAAGTGGAAAATCATGGGTTATGGGTCTGCGACACAACAAAGGGACTAGTCAGGATTTTATCCGTGGAGGCTGGACAAGTTTCTGCCGTGAAAACGAGCTGAAAACCGGATCTTTCTACCGGTTTGAACTTGTCCGGACTGGGACAAGGCCTGCGCTAAAGCTTTGTTCCGACATTAATACTCCACAAAGAAACTGTTCGAAAGCTAAAGTTTCGGCAAAACCTAGCAAGTTCATGAAAGTAACCTTGAAGCCTTACATGCTCAAAGTCAAGAAAACTTGTGAGTTTTCGACATCCTTAGGTTTTTGTTGTTCATTTGATTAAGCATTATACTTTTAAGGACCGGTTTAAAACTTTGCAGAATCTTCGAAGCTCTTTTGCGAGGGAGAACGGGATCAAGAAAGGAGGAATGGTAACTCTGGTGGACAAAAATGGAGGAACGTGGCCGTCCCATGTAGCTTCTGCAAATGTACATGGAGGGGTTTATCTGGCAACAGGTTGGATCGAATGTTGTGAAGCCAGTGGGATAACTAGGGAGAGACCTTCACGTTGAAGTTTGTCCGAGAAAAAGGTAGAACTCCTATGCTTCAGCTCTGCTCCAGGGCCAAGACCATGGTGAAAACAGAGACTAGGTTCCAAAAGAAAGCTAAGGTTTCTGCACAAGGAGGACCCTCTCGCCGCACTCAGGCATCACACAAATCTACTGTAGATCCAGAAAGCCTGCAGCGCAAGCAACCGCTTGAAACAGTCACTCATCGAGTGAGACAGAGCATTGTGAACGTTTTAGCTGATGTAAGACGGTTCCGGTCGGAGCTTGAGATAGAGGAACAAAAATTAGAGGCTGTGCTGGAGGAAATCGACGTGTTAGGTATGATCTGAGCATTGACGAACTCTTGTATCTCTTTTGCTATTCTGGTTTTTTTACGTTTCTAACATTTTAGTGCTGGAATAAACAGGGGAGAAAGTATCGGAAATCAACAAATTCTTCAAGTAATTATTAGGCTTAAATGTAATTGTATTGAAGTTGAAGAAATTGAACATGGACTTGTGTAAACTTTGTTTGTATATCAAGAAATTGAACAAGGTCGAACAAGATGCGTACTTGTCTTTGTTGTTATGTAGGATAAGTTATGTAATGTACTTTCTAATTCATAAATTAGTACTTTTGATTTATTTTTGATTTTAGTTAAGTATTTTGTTAACATTTATATGTGTATTAGTTTTATATAATAAGCTAAACTTTTAACATCAATTATATATAAATAATAATATTTTAATTGAAAATTATAAATGAAAAATTACTAAAATCATTTTTAAATTTGATATTAAGTTTACTTCATTTATTTATAAAATGATATAAATAATTAAAATCAGTTATTTTAAGTGATATCAGTACTAACATTAAAGGACTGATATAAATGGTAACATCATTTTATAAAGTTAATAGATATTGATATCAATTACAATAATTGATGTAAATATTTGACATCTTTATATCAATTATCAATGTAATCATTAAAATGATTTGCATCACTATTTTATAATCATTTATTTAAGTGATACCAATTTCTTTTGCACCATTTATAATTAATATAAATATAGAAAATAAATGATGTTAAATTCGTTTTCTGTAGCGTTGATTTCTTCTCATGCCAACGTTTTAACAGGAGCTACTTCGTCTTCTGGAGTTACTTCTTCTTCAAGAACACGACATCTTTAATTTTCGTATCACTGTCTTTCACCTTGACCTCGAGGATGTATCCCCCATCGATAGATCCTTTCACCTCACCAGAAACCGTCTGACCAACCTGCAGATCATTGTCCGTGTTCTTACGACCTTTCTTCATCTTCTCCCGGTGATCTTTTGCAACAGGAGGAGCTGAGCCTGAGCAGGCATTCACTGGCATCATTCTACAGAGAACAACAACAACAAACAAACAAATCTTTATCAAAAAAAAACATCAACAAACAAATAATTAAATAGAACAATTACAGTTCTATTGAACAAAGACAAAACATTATAAAAGGTTTCACACTTATTCAATCTAATCGTTACATATTTATTATGGAACTGATTTTAAGACCATACTAGAATCATAGTAGAAACCTAAGGATCAACAGTTTCATGAATTCTCAAATCAGGAAAACAAAGTATAAAACATGAAATGAAGATTAGAATCACTAAACAAAGAAAATTAAGAAAAACGTACGTTCTCTTGCTGTGGTTTCTGTGATGTTTGGTTAAGGACCTACTCCTTCCTATTTATATGCAACTTACTACGAGTTTGTAATGGGCATTTTACTAGCGACTTATTTCCAAGGTAAGTTTGTTAAATAAATACAAAAAAATCTTTCCTAAAATCAGATAGATGATTATTGTGGTTACCACCCACTGAATTCGAAACTTGGTTGCATCTACTACTCTTTTGTTTCATTCGCCTCGTGCCTCATCTACCATATTTTCTTTTA